>CANXYI012092210.1:0-10229 GCA_948208565.1 Hura crepitans
TATCTCACATCTCTAATTTAGGAATATTTCTCATACTTTACAAGGAAAGATTATGTCTTGAGCTTCAAAATTATACACAGTAGTGGTAAGGCATTATGAATTATTTGCAACAGATGTGGATTAAGTTGATCATGTTTATTTTTTTTCTTTTCTTTTTTTAAATCTCTTGACTCACATTCAAGAGTATCATGCTATGTAGTGATTGTGATATAGAAAGATGCTATTGAAAAGGCAAAATGATGTTTTATTAAACTTTAATTGTCCTAACATAGAAGTAAAAATGACTAGAAAAGAAAACTAAGGCGGTCTTCACAACTTCATTTGATCTGTTCATACTCTTGATTTGCATGATTTGGTATTCAAACAATGGCTAGCCTATAAGGTGGCAAATTGAATGTTAAAAAGAGAGAACCTCACTTTTTGGAGATTTGTGAAATGTTTGTGAGGTCTAGGAATGGGTGATTTTTAGGGTAAGGTAACACAATATAGGTTATAGCAATGGTTAGGTGGAAGTGGTGAAGAATGATGTTCAGGTATTAAAGGTCAAAGAAGGTTCTCTTCTTTTATTTCATTAAGCAAGGGCTTATTCAGATAGGGAAGTCTATGGGAAATCTTTCTTGGCCTAGTTCTTTAGTCATTTTTTACCATTTTTTGTGGTAGAGAGTGTTGAAAGAAGGAGAAGAATAAGTCTTTTCCTTTGAAGAGCCTAAGTGAAGGATGACCCTTATAGTTATTGTGATATATTTGTTAATGATGACATGATACATGTTTCAAGCATTATGATTATGACGTATGGTGTAGCTTAATGAATACGCGTGATACTTATACTAAGTGAGGCATTGTTAGGTATATGTGTGGGTGCAAATGCATGGATAATCCTATGGAAACTACAAATGCATATGTACATGTGATGAATGCATGTCACACCTATACTAGGTAAGATGATAGAAGGTGACTGATAGGTTATGCATGGTAATGCCTAAGTTTAGTATGCATGTTATTCTTGTTAATATGATACAAAGTGGATGGTTAACAATATGTGTGAAGTTATGGGACATTATTATACATGTATACAAGATGGATCATAATGCAAAATGCATGTTTGTGTTTGTGCAACTTATGTAAATTGCATGACATGTGTATGATAGGCTTGTGTAAGGTAAAGATATATGAACAATTATTTCCAAGGTATGATGTGAGCTATCTCTATAAAGTACATGGATTACAATGCATGTGTATTTTGTTATTCATGGACAAAGGAGTCTTTTAAGCACATACATGGATGGTCTCATGATAAATGATACATGCTGATTTTTGTTAGGGACTAGACCTATATGGAACAAATGTTAGGGTACTTATGGGGTTCCTTATTTAGGATAGAGGTAAAAAATGATTTAGATTCACATGATTGCAAGTATATGTGATGGAGATGTATGCATGGTTTTTATATGGATACATGTAAGGATGTATGCATGAGAATATGAGATACACATGTGAGGCACTTATTCCTTAGATGTTATAGCATATGTGTTATGCAAGCCTATATGGATGGCTAATGTATTGGTGTTATTAGAAGATCCTATCATGTGCTAGTGTGAGATGTGAAATACATTTACAATGTATGTAACCTAAGGTGTTATAAATTAATGATGCTTGACTGAGCCTAAGTCTAAGTAGTATGAGTGGGATAGTATTGCTCTTGTGCAACATATGTTGATGTATGAATGAAGGACTATAACATTAGTTGATGTGTTAAAGCCTATAATTCTAATGGATGATTTGTAGAGTTGCCTAATGTTATGCATTGTTCTTATTGATGCCTAATATGTGTGCTACACATCTTATGTATAAATGATGTTATAAGAACAAATATGATACATGTATATGTGAATGATGTATGGTATTGATAGTTAATATATTTATGAATTGCATGATACTTGAGTAAGAGGTTAATAAGCCGTTATAAGATAAAAGTCCTTGACGTATGGTGTGTGCATCATATAATGATGTAAAGGGAACTTAAGTCTACATAAAGTGTGTTTGCAATGCTTTAGTATTAGGTTATTAGATATATATGATTCACAAGAAGGACATAAAGTTTTTGACATGTAATAGGTATATGTACATTAAGATAAAAGCATGATATATACATGGCATAGGAAAGATATAAAGAAAGGACACAAATTAACAATGTAAAGTTAAAAAAGTATATGAGTTAGGGTGTATAAAGACAAACACAAGTAATAAGCCTTCTCCAACCTTATTACTCCCATACATGTGGTTTTAGTCATTCTTCTTAGGTGGGTTTTCCTAATCATCATCAGGGGATTTATAGGTTTGAATATAGGCTTAATTAGGCCCAATGACCTCTTGTATTTAAAGCCCATACAAGAATAATGGCCTATAACATTTAAGCTCTATTTAAGGTGAAATTAGATTAGGGCCATTCTAGATAAAAGGCACAATAGGCTTTGCCCCACTTCAAATAAGGTTAAATGCAATAAGCCCATATAGCAATCATAAAGCAATCACAAACTCTTAAGGTCATACAACCTAAAGGAAGTTTGCTAGGCTTAACTATATGGGCTCATGGTTTAGTCAAAAAGCTTAAGGCTCTTACAAGTAGAGGTCCCTCCTAATGGGTATTTATAATTAAGGATTATAACAACTAATTAGTTAACCTTTACATATAGCCGAAGGCACAAGGCTTATGAGTGATGGATATGCCAGTGTTTCCCCATTCTTGAATGAAAATTAGAGTCATGGTTCACAACACCATTAATGGTAAAAGGGACACAGTTTATATATAGAGTGTAATGAATGGGATTGATAAAAATTAAAATATTAGATGGCATATTATTTGGGCACTTTTACATTGAGATTCTCAATCCCCAGTGTAGTCACTACTGTAGAGAAAATATGTATTTTTATAGAGAATGAGAGTGGTTTAGTGTTTTGGGAGTTACCACCGGGCCTTTACAATAGGACCTTTAATCTTTTATAGTAGAAATGTTTGGAATTTAGATCTTATTTATGCCTCAATAATATGCCTTCTTTATATGTTGTAACATTTATCTATCTTGTATCAAGTAAGAATGCATTACATTTAAAGCAGTTATGTCACCTTTCATGTATAAGGAGTAAATTTGTAGTATTTAAAGAATATAACAAATATATTATAGATCTAGAAAGTGGGTCATTGATTAATTGTGTTATGACTTGACAACTACCCGTAATTCAATAGAAATTAGTGGTAATTGGTCTTTATTAAAATACATTTTTAGTGTGACTTTTAATTAAGGAGAACTTCTATCTCTAGGAGATTGGTCTTTATTAAAATTCGTTTTTAGTGTGACTTTCAATTAAAGAGAACTCAAAACCATTTTGTTAGGAAAGCACCAATTAAATAGAGAGAAAATCTTTTGATGTGAAGTTAGGATTTTACGTGTAAAACAAGTTGTTATACTACTTATTACAACTCGAAAATGAGCAAAAGATATAATAGTTATGAAACCAAAGGAAATAAAACAAATCACTTAATTGGTCATATCTATACGATGCTAAGTTCGTGCGAACTCTATGTAACTCTGGTAAGGGTCTATATGAACTACTATGTATAAGGGTTATTATGTCCATCCTAACCTTCACACTAGTGAGAAGGGTCACTTGTATACAACATAAAGGAAAAGGTTAACAATACCAAATAAGGATTCATAAGAAATCATAAAAAGGATGGGAAATATAATTGAATGCAAAAATGTGAATCCAAAGTAAATGTCTGCATAGACTACGTCGCTTATAAAAGGGAGTTTGTGTATACTTCATTATAGAATGAACATGCTTAACACAAATATATCTATGCGGACTATGTTTTTTATGGGAGAGAGTCTGTGCAGACTTGAAGAAAAAAGAAATAAGGATAGAACAATGTTATCCATATAGACTACATTCCTCATGAGTGGGAGTCTATATGGATTGCACAACAATTTTAGTATGTTAATAATATGCATCTTATAGATAAAATATTTACACAACATGACAACATTAGAGAATTATGCCAATACAGTGAGTAGAATACATTAGAACATGATACATAAGACAAGTAAGAAACTACTATCAAAATTAAATTAGAACATGATACATAAGACAAGTAAGACACTACTATCAAAATTAAGTCTATACATATGATACTTTCTGCACATATAAATAATATAAGTTCATGCAGATATAATCATGCCTATGGGTAGGTCCGTGTGATTAGGACAAAATTAACAAAATAGTTATACCATAAAAATAGTCAATTGTACAATATGGAACAACTTTAAAATGATGACCTACTCTTATGATCAAAGTGGGGATTACATTGAATCACCTCACTTGTGATCAATCCTTTGAAATTCCAAGTCCATCAACATAGTAAGAATATGTAACAAGAGGCCTTAAATCTAACCCTTGTAAGTGGACTTCAAGCAATAATGCAAAAGGTAGGGTTTTGGAAGAATAAACTTTAAGCATTGGCTATTAGGACTAGTAAAGCTATTCCTAGTTAGAGTACTCACTTGGACACATAGACAGTGGGTTTAGGCTCTTAGAATTGCCTCATATGAGCTCCCTCCTTTTCCTCTTCCTAGGAAGGGCATTTATTGGTTTAGGCTTATGGGTCTCCCATCTAGAAGTGATAGAGAGCTTCTAAGATTGGGAGATAGAGTTTGGATAGGCATCCTATGCTATTAGAAGCTTTCATGTTACCAAGTCCATGTGATCTTGGATTGATTAGTTTATACAGACTTAGGTTATAGGTCTCCCACTGGTCCATAAGCTTTAAGCTAGCTTAGTTTTAGTTTATTTGGATAAGAGCTTTGGCTTGTCTATGTAGATATGGGCTTTAGGCTCTATTAGTCTAAGCTAGCTATGGTGTAGACCTTATAACATCTTGTCTGGGTGCACTAGTGTTGTGTTAGTCTGTGTAGACTTGGTTTCCTAGTTGCTTGCCTTGTTGATTAAGCCTGTCTTTAGTTATCATCATAGGCAAAACATCAGGCATCTATAAATATATTTGCAATAATGATTTTATGAAGTTTTGAGATTTTATTGCTCTATTTAACAAAATGATAGAGAGTTATGACTTAATTTTACTTTAAGAAAACGCATTATATTTTATTTGAGTCAAATGTGAAGTATGTATTCTAAATATGAGAAATCACATATAAAATGAAAATACATGCATTCTTAGGTAATGTTTAAATATTAGAAGTTTAAATGACATATGTGTTGGGCTTTATGACTTAACGTAAGGATATATGTCAATTTTATTTTGGAGTTTTATAAATAGTCTTAAAGTTAATGAGATATGTGTATGTATGTGTGCATGTGTATAATAACTAGTAAGCAAGGCAAAAAATGGTAAAAACATTTAATAGGGAGTATAAGATATACAAAAAGGCATTAAATATGTGAAAAGCTATAATTATGTTAAATGACATTACATGTATGATTGACATCTATTGATAGACTAAGTGCGTGCAGTTATTAATTAGAATTTTATATTATACTTATAATGCATAATGTATTTGTAGTTTCTTTTACTATGCAAGCACATTGTTATCCTTTAGTATCTAATATAACTTACTATTGAATAATAATAAATTATCCTTATATGTCTTACATGTATAAATAAATAAGCTTTATGTTATTAGATGTATCACTAAGCTGCAAAACTTAGTGCATCATATTTGTTAAGCTTAGTCCATCTTATTTCTTTGTGAAGTGTAAGTTCTTATAGAAGTATGTACATGGAAGATACAAGTTATAACAAATAAGGACTATAATAGAAGAGTTATTTTTGAGAATATGGTGATTTTTATGTTTTGAGTTTGATATCAAATTTTATGGCACTCATATGTAAATATAGAGAAATGGTATGTATATATATGTTTATTGGTACATGTTTGCTTAGATGGTTTCTTGAAATTATCTTGCTTTGATCTTTTGGTATAGTGTTACCAATTAATTGATGATATGCATGGAGAAGATATTGATGTATGAGTATGCAAAATGTGTGTGTAAAATACATGTGATATGTGTAAAGGTTGAGATATTGTTATTGTGATGAGTTAAGGCAATAAAAATGTTTTTGTTTTCATGTTACTAGTTGGGCTAGTGTCATCGGACATCAGTTATGCTAATAGATTTTACATATGAGGACCCCAAATAATGTAACCTATCATATCATTATAGTAGATACATGATTATAAAAATTTATGTTAAACTATTTATGTGGCATAAAGTTTCATAGTGATAAAAAATGAAATCAAGTTTTTAAGATATTCAGGTAAAAAAGTTAAAGACTGATTATGTATCATCCTTTACCGCAATCAGAGAGTGGGATTAGGTGAGGGCTCTTACAAGTCAAATATGGAAAGAATGAGCATCTGAGTAACTAATATGAGATTGGGAATTAGATGGATAATGCCTATGTATATTTAGGCTATTGATACTATTAGGATAGTTTGGCATGCCAATAGGGGATTTGTTTAATAGTATGGTGTACATATCATGTGATATTGTGGGTACTACCACATAAGCCCTTTTGGGTACTATACAAAATGTGTGGCACTTTAAAGCAATTTTGATATATAAGTATGGACATATAAGCCCTACTTGGTACTATACATTATTTTATGAGCTCATCGCTTTTTGTTATTACAAGTATGGAGAATGAGAAATCGATTAACACTAATGAAGTTCATATATGAGAAAATGATGACTTATAATGAACATAAGAAATGTGTGAATGAATTATGTGCATGTGCACTGAGACCAACCCTAAATGTAGGTTTAGGTAAGAGCATGTACGTTTCTATAGGTTGCCTTTGAGTTATTGATGGTGTTGTGATATCTATGTATATGTGTTTATAATGTGAAGATGGTGAGGTAAATCTAAAGTTATTTATACACTACTAAGTAATTTGCTTAGCCTATTAGTTTTTCCCTTGTTGGTTATAGATGAGCAATGATAGATGAAGCAATTCATGTGGGACTCTCTAGTTATTCATGGTGATTTATTTTATTTGTTATTTCATTTATTCATATGTTTTAACAACCTACCTAGCATATTTAGGTGATGTTAAATTTTTCTATTGTAATCCTTATTAATTCATATATTTATTAGACTTTTCTTGTGTAAACATATTTTTTTTATCCTTTTAAGTTAAGACTTCTTATCTTACATTAGTTAACAAGTGTTGAATTACAAATATGATTAAGCATGTGAATTAGTTGGGTGTGAATGTGCTATGAGATATTATGCATAAGATTTTATGGAATGTATGTGATGTCAGCATTTAAAGAGTGTTTAGTGCATAAGGCATAAAATGTAGAACTCCTTCTCTTATTTACTCCAGTTATCAAAGGAGACACATCACATTTTGTAATATAAAAGCCTAGATTAGGAAGTTGGATTAGGCTACATTAAACCAAGGGTAATTTGTCCACTATGTGTGTGAATGCCTTTGTGTGATTGAGGTTTGCATATCATTGCATTCATGAGATAAGATATAGGTCTCTCAAGTAAGTTGCTTTAAGTTAAATTTTATGTACGATATGTTGGATCAATTGAGAAAAGCTATCGATGAAGAACTGAGATTTTTTAGAGTCGCCAATAACCTCTAATTCCACACTTGTGAGTTAGCTAGCTTATAATCTGTAAGCAATGCCTTCCAAACTAGTTGAGTTATTGAGGCAAGCAATAGGAGTAGTACCTCAGTCACTACCTCTACCACCACAACTAGCTCCATATCAAAGATATAAAGTAGAAAGGCTTAAAACATTAGTGCTAAGGAATTTTATAGGCTCAAATTAGAGGATTCAACTGCACCAGAGTATTGGCTATATGTATAGTGAGGATCATTAGTAGATTGACTGCACAAGGAGGAGATCTTATTATGTGCTAAATCTCTCTATTGAAAGGAAGCCTACAACTTATAAGTTAAAGTAACTAAGGGAAAACTAGTAGTGAATATCACTTGGGAACACTTTTAAGTGGAATTCAAGAAGTAGTGTATCAGAGAGACAAAACTTGAGGTTAGATGCATAGAACTTCTCTAGATTAGGTAGGAGCAGTTGCCAATATTTGAGTATAAGGAGTTCTAGAGGCTTTTAAAATATGTAAAGGAGATGTTCTTGATAGAGGTAGCCTAATGCAAGAAGTTTTAGGCTAAGCTTAATTGCAATATTTGAGTTTATATGGCAGCTATCAAAACTAGAGATTTTTCTAAGCTAGTAGCAATAGCTTATAAAGTGGAAGAGATAAATGAGATGCGTCAAAAGTGAAAGTGTAGGGATTCAAATAAGAAGTCTTAGAGTGAAAAAAAATGCTTCATTTGCTGGTAACAAGAGGCATAAGAGTTTTACTGCTCAAGGATAGAGTTAGAGACAAGGTTAAAAGGTTAGACAATGATCTAGTTTCAAAGGCAAGTCAATTACCATAATAGATTATAAGGTTGCATTATGGTAAGCCTCCTAATTCTTTAGTTAGATGTGTTCTTGTATAGCTGTGTGAGTATTGTGGTAGGCACTATAGAGGTGTTTTGCTAATGCATACTTTAAGTATGAGTCCTTAAACCCCAAGATTAGGGAATGCCTTAAAATAATTGAGAAAGAGGAGTAGTAGACTCATTCTACCTAAGCCATATCACTTGTAGGTAAAAGGCTTGGGAGATAGAAGATCACTAAAGCACCTCAGAGAGCTATCTTTGAGACTATACACAAACCCCAACTTGCTTGTATGCCATCTGAGGCCAAGAGGATGAGGATGTCCCAAATGTTATCATTAATACATTTTCTCTCTCTAATAACTCTATTTTAGCTTTTATAGATTTGGGTTCCACTTATTCATATTAATGAACAAAATTATCACATAATTAGAATGAGGCAGTAATCCCTCTAAAACATTAATGGTTTAAGTTTATGTCTAATTTCATTAAACTTTTATTTGATGAGTTTAATGTTAAAATAGGTATCACTTTGCTCGAAATTATGGTAGATTGTATGCTTAGGAGGATTACACTTCAGGCTTATGATAGTTATGAAGAAGTGGTTATTATTAGTGAGAGGTCAAATTTAGTTAGAAAAAGGTATCAAGCCTACTTGGTTCATATGAGAGATGGTAATAAGGATGAATGTAGAATTGAGTATATAACTATTGCTTGTTACATTCACAATATGTTTCTTAAAAAGTGGCTTGGAATACATACTGGAAGGTGTTAGTTACATGCCTTAGAGCACACATGTAATAGGGATATTTTTTGTATATTTTAATAAAAAGCATTCTTTATTTCATTGGTGCTTATGTTAATAAATTTGTTCAATATGACCTTAGACTATGTAAGAAAGTTACTGGTATCATTTTATAGTGCTAAGGAAATCATAAAGAGTAAGGATATGAGATTCATATTGCATGGAAACATGAAATATCAGAACTATCCAATATTAACAAGAAGGGACATTATTAATGCAGATAAACTAGCACATTATATTCTCTTTAACCAAATGAAAAAGGAGTTCTCACAAGCTATGTGCCTAGTGGTGCTTAGAGATGACATATGGATGCTTGTTAGAGAAATAAGTTCATTAGAGACCTAATGTACGATGTTCACATGGTTTCACAATTTATGTCAGTGAAACTACCTCATTATATTCATTGTGCAAGTATCTTCTAATTTGAGATCACCAAGGTTAAATTAAATATTGAAAAATATACTTTAACTCTAGTGCTTTTTACATCGCTATGATGTATACATAGCTAAATTATTTTGTATAGCTCATGATACTTGAAAGTAGTATAGTGATCAATAAAAGATTTGATGTCCCAAATTAAATGTGTAGTTTATCTCACCGTTCTAATATAACTTTATTTGGGAAACCTTTGGTCAAAGTGAAATACAAGTGCGAATGGGATTCAAGAGGATATTTTGGTAATAAAAACACAAATATTAGAACCATCATGTTTAAGGCTTAATTAGACTTAGTTGATTAGGCATTGAGTTCACAAGCACATATTAAAGCCTAAATAACATAAAGTATCATGAAAACATTAATTGCTTGGTATTTGTATATAGAAAGGTTAAGTCAAATTGCTTAACTTTTTGACACCTGTGTTGTCATTATGCTTGGCTAGAAGCCTCTAATGACTTATATAATAATCAAATTATTAATGGAATTTAATAATC
>CANXYI012092602.1:0-11040 GCA_948208565.1 Hura crepitans
TGGTAGAGTTTGCCTATAGTAACAGTTACCAATCAAGTTTGGGAATGGCACTGTATGAGGCACTGTATGGCAGACGATACAGAACTCCCTTGTGTTGGAGTGAGGTTAGGAAAAGAAAGATTGTTGGTGTTGAATTGATTAGCGATGCTAAAGAAAAGGTGAAGATAGCTAGAAAAAGGCTGAAAGCAGTAGTTAATAGAAAAAATCTTATGCTGACCTGAAGAGAAAAGACATTAAATATGTAATGGGTGATAAGGTGTTTTTAAACATTTCTCCTTGGAAAAAATTTTAAGATTTGGTAAAAAGGGGAAACTGAATCCCAAGTTTATCAGGCCATATGAGATCACTGAGAGAGTTGGACCTCTACCATATAAGCTAGCATTACCCTGTGAGTTACAGTAGATTCATGATGTATTTCATGTTTCCATGCTCAGAAGGTATAAATCAGATCCTTCATATGTGATATAGATGTCATAGATTAAAGTGAAGCCTCACTTGTGTTATAAAGGAAAACTAGTTTAGATTTTGGCTCAAGAGGTGAAACAATTATGGAATAAATCCATACCACTAGTTAAAAGCGTTATAGAGGTATCACAACACAGAAGAGGCTACTTGAAAGCCATAAGAGTTAATGAAAGCCTAATATTCGCAGCTATTTGCTTAAGGTAATTTTAAGGAGAAAATTTATTTAAGAGGGAAGAAATGTAACGCTCGTAATCTGAAGCTTCATGAATAGTGCCACAGGGTCCAAAAAGTGTGCCAGGGTTGCTAGGTCACTTGCACATGGATCGAGCTAGTGGCACTGGTCATGAAACTTAAGGGGCTTTAAGTTAATGAAAAAGTTGAAAATTAAAAATTTAGCAGAACCAGTAATTCATTCTAAGTAGTAAGGAATGCATCTGTGTAATAAAAATTTTTTGAGCTAGGACTAACCTAGGATGTGCCCAGATGGACTCGAAAATATTAGACCTTGAAGCTTAAAAATTCCACTGAATCCATTAGTGAAAGAATTTTTGAAATCGGAGGTCATTTGCAAATTCTCAAAATTTTCGAGGCATACAAATCAAGGTAGTCTGAAAAATAATCTTATCGATAGAATCTGGCCACAAAAATTTATAAGCAGATAGAGGGGATTAAAATAGGAATTTTAAAACAAACATTATAATTTTTTGAGGTCTGAGTGAATTTCTATGAATTTTTTAAATTTGCTAAAAAAATCAAGATGGTTCGGGATTACTAGGACCACTTTTGACATGTTAAGGTGTGCCTCACTTCATGTCAAGTGGACATGCAAAGTTGCCAAGTGGCAAATGAGCTTTGACAAGTGGATTTCCACTTGGCTATGAACAAAAGCCTTCTCTTCTATTTCCTACTACTGCTAATGCCATAGAGGGAGGAGAAAAGCCATAACTTCTTCTTCTTCTAACCACTAAATTAAGTAATTCTGATTGCTAAAAATTCTTCTGTGTGTTAGGCACCACGAGGAACAAGAATCGCATAGAAAGGAGTTGTCATTTGGGAGATAAAATTCATAAAAGTTGACTAGTTTATAGTAGTCTAGAATAGTGTATTTGAGGTGAGTTTTGGGTGATTCTTCCCTTTCCCTTAGAATTTCTAACTATTATTTGATGCTAGGACATGCTTAAGACACGTATGAATGTGTGTATAAGGTATTAGTGGCCATTGGAGGGCAGTTTAAACCCCACAAAGAAAGGAGAAGCTACCGTGGCAACCTAGACAAATTAGGGTGCTTGAAGGTTTCAAGGCTTTCTTTTCACAAGTAAGTGAACTTCAAGCCTTTTCTTTAAGTCTTAGGGTGCCTAGGCTATTGAGACTTGAGTTAGGATTGCTAGAATGTTGAGTTTGAGGTTGATTTTCCTTTTTGGTAGTGTTGGTTAACTTGAGAATTTAGTGGAATTAAGAATGTTGTTTTAGTGGTTGTTTAATTGGCCTCACATGCTTGCTGAATTTAATGCCTACCATTGTTTGAATGGGACGTTTGCTACCTATGATCAATACTCAAAAATTTTTTGGCATGTTAGGAAGTGAACTACGGAAATTAAGAGGAGAAATCACCAGCAATTGTGTATTTTTGCTTGTGGTCGTGAGCTATCATGAGGGATTCCTAAGAAGGATGTTTTGTCACTTAGCACTATTAGCTTAAAATGAGATGTTTATAAGTATATTTGTGTTCATGGCATGTTGATATGATTGAATATTGATATCATGTGAAAAGGAATGGAAATTTAGTCCATTTTTTTTCTAAGTACCTGAGAGCTTAATCATGGCATGTTGGCATGAAACTTAAGGTTGTTAAGTGATAGTTAAGTACATTACAATGGCTTGATTATTGGCATGAAATGACTATGGAATTAATTAAGTATATGACATATTGATATCATAATATATGCTTTGAAAATGTGTCTTTGAAATGACTAAAAAGGATTGGACTAAAACATGTAGCTAAGGCTAGAAATAAGCACCTAAAAGTGGCTTGAAGTGTGCAATGTAAATGCACTATTGCTTGTGCCTTAAGTGGCTAGATTTGAGACTTTTGCATGTTTGGCTATTATGCCTAGTAGTTAGCCTAGAAATTAGGCTAGTTATAGTTGGCTTTATGCATAGAAATGTACTTGAAAGGACATTGAAAACTGAGTTGAATTTGGACTTAAAACAGTCCCAAAAATTGACTTCAAAAGTGGTCAAAATGACCTACAACTATCTAGTTTACCTATACCTAAACCAAAAATGTCCCTGGATAGAAAATATTAACTTTTTAAGTATTAATGTCATGATAAATCATAAAATATGACACCTTGAATTTTGGTCATAGCAGACTTAAATTTTCTTATGGAATTTTACCCGGTAGAGCCAAAATGTAGCTATACCAATCTGGATAAAAAAAATAAAGTATGAGATAAAAATTTTAACTATCTATTTTTGAAACATAAGTATTATAAGAATATTTTTAGCCAATAAATGAACTTAAATTGAGCTACTTAGCCCATTAGTTAGACACCCACTAAATGGGTTGATTGGTCAACTTAGGGTTTTGCAACTACTAATTGTCTGATATTCAGATAGTCATTTTTATTGGTGGCTGGAGAGGTCTACGGATTGATCTCCATTATGTCACCCAGTTATTCATAATGATTATTTATGGTTGGGGAGACCTATGGGCTAATCTCCATTATGTCACAGAGCTACTATTTACTTGTGTCTAGAGAGGCTCTGACTAATCTCTATTATGGCACGCATGCTAATGCAGTGATATAGGTTCAAAATGGGGACCACTGCACTAGTTTATTTTCCCTTTAAATGTCATCTTCCTAGTCGGGCCAGTGAATTAAATTAAGTTATAAGTATAATTGAATGATTTTTCCTGAGAAATTGGTAAAATACAGTATGAAGGGCATTTTAGTCATTTTTCACATATGTTGCAAATAAAGTGATTTTTTTAAAGTATGCATGTTAAAAGTAATAATATTTACATAAATATTTATCTGAGTCAAAAATGCTATTTCAGACCTTACAAATACCCAAGGGGTATATTAGTAATTTGGCACCTTAGTGAATAATTAAATGATATAATGAAGTAAAATTATTTCTTAAACTATATAGGTATGTAAATGATATAATGCCATGGTTAAAATGCTTTAAGTTCACCACTGAGTATCTCGTATACTCAGCGTAACTATTTTAGTGCATAAGTACACAACAACGAGAACTTACCTCGTGAAGCATGACAATAGTGCTTTAGAGGATACTAGTGGCAGATTTTGATGTAATTGCTATATAGTTTTGATATCCATATACCTAGGTGGGAATTGGGTATAACATATATGTAGGCTATAGATCTTTAATGTATTTAAGTAAACATAGCCTGCTAATGGAAATAAAGTATTTTTATATGCTCTTCTTATGAATGTATTAGCAGTTGTGATATGTGATGTTGATGTGAGCTTAAGGCTCTATATATGTATGTTTATCTATGGCCTAAGGCTTGAGTTTGATGTGTGCTTAAGTTGATGTTAGGCTAAGAATAGGGGACCAGATAGGTCCAGGTGCTATGAAATGTTTATAGAAGTGTTAAATAGGCTTATGAAAATTTTGAGATAGGACTCGAACAGCTGTTATGCTACCGAAATTTCTAAGATTATGGAAAATGACTCGTAATTCTCTAAAAGTGGCATTGTGTATGGCTATACCTTGATAAGATATAAAACCTATGGAAAGTGAATTTGGAAATAAAGTAAGTTTAATGGATGTAAGTAATGGAAGTAATAGGAATGGTATTAGTGACTTAAAAGTGCGTCCATCACCTATAGGGTCTCGTAGAGGATCTAATAGGGGGTGTAACAACCTTGGTCTTATATGGGATAATCCAAAATGAATAGTCATGAAACTAGTACTTATTTTGAGTTTAGAATGGCTTTACTATGAGTAGAGTAAATAATGAAAATAGAACAAGAAGGAGGTAAACCATGGTTTTATGATATCCATAACTACTTAGAGAAATAGGGATTTTTCTAAAGAAGCTACAGACAGAGATAAAAAGGTATTGAGAAAACTATCAACTCAGTTCATCAGTACAAATGGGGTCTTATATAAAAGGTAAGTAGATGGTCTCAGCTCTGTTATTTGGATGAAAAAAAGTAGAGAGAGTTATGGAAAAGATACATGTAGGATCTTATGGAACACACATGAATGGTTTAGAGTTAGCCAAAAAGATTATGTGCTAAGGGTTCTTTTAGCTTACTATAGACCATGATTATTCGAAGTATGTATAGAAGTGCCATAAGTGTTAACATTATGGGGACTTAAAACACATGATAGTATAAGAATTACACAATTTGTCATCCCCTTGACTATTTGATGCTTAGGGGAAGGACATAATCGAAGAGATACATCCGACAGCCTCAAATAGGCATTATTTCATTGTGGTAGCCATTGATTATTTCTTGAAATGGATTGAAGCAGAATCTTGCAAGAAATTAGGAGCAAAAGATATCACTAAGTTTATAAAGAAAAATTTGATTTGCAGATATGGGTCCTACACCATATAGTTCTAAATAATGGTGTTAAATCTTAGGCTGAGACAAAAGCACTATTACAGAGATACAAGAGACAACACCATAAATCCTCTCCTTATAGACCACAAGCCAACGAGGCAGTTGAAGTGACAAATAAGAATATCAAAAGAATAGTAGCTAAGATAATTGTAACTTATAAAGATTAGGCTGATAGACTTCCATTTGCTCTTTGAGGTTATAAAACAACTATTCAAACTTCAATGATTTCTGCTCTATTTTCCTCAGATGTCGTGCTTTTGGTAAAAATTAAACTTCAGCCATTAAGAGTGGTTTTAGAAGTAAAATTTCCTGAAGTAGCCTAGGTTGAGCAAAGGTTTCAACAAATTGAACTTATTAGATGATAAGTGATTAAGGGCTAATTATCAAAATCAGGTTTATTAGAAAAAGATGACATAAGTTTTTGGCAAAAAGGTAAAGAATCATAAGTTGAAAGAAGGGGGATTGGTCCTTCAATAGATGAGACTAGGTCTAATTAATTTGAGGGGAAAGTTTAAACTGAATTGGGAATGACTATTCATCCTTAAGTAATTATTGCCAAGAGGCACTACAATCCTTATAGATTGTGATAGAAATGAGTTCAAGGAGACTTTAAACATGGACAAATTATAATAGTTTTATGGTTAAAGACAAATAAAAGGGGAAAAGAAAATACAAACAACCTTGTGGGTCAAAAATCAAAAAAATGGTGGCCTTGCTAAAAGTAGGCACATTTATAAGGTGAAGATAAAAAAAAGGCATCCTATGCAATAATTAAAGTCTTAGAGAAAATAGTTATTTAAGAAAACCTACTTGAACTAATTGACGATAGAAATCTAAGGTGTAATTAAAATTTCCCTTGATTAAACAAAGATATGTGTTATTACATTAATTTTCATGTTGTGATTACCATAAAATGCCAATATGACATAAGTAGATAAGACCACTTTAACAAGCTAAATTGAGCATCTTAAGGACTATAAATATTGCTATTCAAATTACATTATTTTGTAAAGCAAAAAAAGTACACACTTTTCAAACCCTCTATCTCTTGTCATTATTTTCATCCTGTGTTTTCAACTAACGAGATTGATTCTCTCTAGAAGAGCTAGTCACCTAGTCCTTATATGTATCAAAAGTTTAGAAATTGCAAGCAACTTTAGGAGGAATATTGACCTTTAGGGGTAATTGTTTCCATAAATCATGATATCTAATAGCAAAAGTGACAAATAAATCTCCTCTTCTGAAGGATCATAGATGTGTAACAATGCCTTGGGTCTCACCACACTACCTCACATAATGATTAAGAATGTAGAATATAACTTTGTGCAAGCTGACTAGGGGAACACAGCTTAATGTGCCACTATGTTGCACATAATGTAAGGGAATCCATAGGCTCCTAAAATTTATGCTATCATCAATTGTAGCACCCAACCAAAGGACCCATTGCTCAACATGTAAAAAATGGGTCATCATGTCACAAGGCAGTAAATGCTTCAGACTATAAAACCTAACAACACGAGGAAGAGGATCATCTAACAAGTGAAGCTTTTCTTACAACTAAATCTAAAAAAAAAGTTGTTAGAAATGAAAACTTGAAAAGGTTTCCTAAGCAAAAGCCAAGCTAAGCATAGGGTGAAAACCTATAAAGGTAGTCTATCTTTAAGAAGTTTGTTAGGAATGAAAACCTAAAAAGGCTTTCTAAGCAAAAGCCAAATTAGATAATATGGCAAAAACTGTAAAGGGTAGTCTATTTGAAAAAAAAAGTTGTTAGGAATGAAAACTTGAAAAGGCTTCGTAAGTAAAAGCCAAGCTAAGAATAGGGTGAAAACCCATAAAGGGCAGTTTATCCTTAGAAAGTCTATTAGGATTAAAAACCTAAAAGGGCTTTCTAAGTAAAAGATAGCTAGAGAATAAGGTAAAAACTCATAAAGGGCAGTCTATTCGGAAAAAACTATTAGGAATGAAAACTTGAAAGGGTTTTCGAAGCAAAAGTCATGTTGAGGATAGGGTGAAAACCCATTAATGGTAGTCTATCCTTAAAATGTCTATTAGGAATGAAAGCCTCAAAGGGCTTTCTAAGAAAAAGGTGAACTAGAAAATAGGGCAAAAACCCATTAAGGGCGATCAATACAAAAAAACACCTAACATAGAAGTGGACTCCTATGGAAGAAACTAGCTTTACCAGACTGAACTGCATCTAGTCCTATAATAGCTTTAGCAAGGATCAGAAGAAAAAGGTTTAATTTTTTAGTTATATCATTTATCACACTGAATATCTAATAATCTTCAAAATGGCTTTCAGAAGTAACTATGAGATATTTGGCAAAGAAAATGAATAAATATACACCTACATGTAGGAATGGGATATATGTGTAACTGTTAGCATAAGCTAGTAAGGAGAGAAATCGATTCTCTACTTGGAACCCATCTAGCAACTAATGAAAGAAGTAACCCAAGTGCATTGACCACCTTATTGGGTAGTGGGGAACACAGTTGGGATAACAAGGTAATGTCTCGAATGAGTAAGACATCCCTAGAATTATAGCAAATTCTTTAGCTAAGGAATACAGTTCCTAATAACAGAACCAAAAAACATGAAACTACGAGTCTCAAAAGCGAGTTACAACTTTTAGAGAAAACAAATCAAGTCAGACTTGCTAGAGAAATTTCAAGCTATTAAAAGGATCCAAAGCAGAATTTGCCTAAGTGGAAGGAAGGTCAAGAATTTTGTGAAGTTTCTGAACGAATGTCACCCATTGAAGAAAAAAAGAGGAAAAAATTGAATGGAATGAGGATCTAAGAATGCATTAATGTCATTTATAAGCTAAAAGCCTAAAATGGCCATTTTGCATATAGGCAAAATTATCATTTTGGATGAAGCGACCATTTCACTCTTTTGTGAAACGGCTATTTAGGCCTTAACAAAAAGGCCATTTTGACATGTCCTCCTATAATTTCTCATTTTTTCATTTTTCATTTTTCATATTTACTATTTCATCTAAAGACTTCCTTTTTTTTTGCTATTACTTTCAATTTCTATTTTATTCTTTCAAAAATACTGCATCCGATGCCAACTAATCCCAGCACATGTGGCAGTCCTAGAATGGTTAGATGCTGAGGAGGTAGAGATATTTTGATGCTTAGCCTTAATAACATTTATTGGGAGCTGGTACTTTTACACTGGTACCTTACGAGAGTTAGGGGCACTCACCAGGGTAGACTAACTTCTTACATAAGTGGCTAGTCAGATTTTTATTCTCAGTGCCATGCCACATGTCTTGAGGTTGCCCTCCAATTTCTTAGCACAATCCAATATCACCAAAGGCACCCCCTCGAATCATACTACTATTTAGTTTAGAGTATTAGGTGTATGTTACTAGCTCTCTTTACTGCACTTCTATGAGAACCTTCGCCTACACATTGATGGTGCGATGGAGATCCTCGAGCGGCTCAATGATCACTAGTCCACTAATGTTTATGTTTGTACTTTTTATTAGGCTAGCCAAACCAACCTTTGCCATCCAAGACCTATTACACCAATTTCTGCATAAAGTCTTTGCTTTATCGTACTTGAGGTGCAGCAATGGCACTAGTCAAGTAAACTAGATTGAGCTTTATGGCTCTGAGTGATGGAGCATAGTGTTTAGTTCAATCTAATGCCTTTAATTCTAGAGCACCTTTATTGAGCCAACAAATATCCCAGTAAAAAGATCATGGTAGGTAATCTTATCACAACTATTCTCGTAAGGTTATAGGTCGACCTGGAGTATATGTTTACCTATTTTCAATAATAGTTTTGGGTTGATCGAGAGACCTACTTTGCAATTAAGATCATGACACTTGATCACACTTGCCCAATTGGATACAAGTTTCTCACAGTAAAGGGGCTGGTAGAGAATGATGATGTGTAGCCTATAGATCTAGACCCAGAGGAGGCCTAGTTTGCACTTAACTTAGATCAGCTACTTGATGATGACCTAGATCCTACTAGTCCACTTAGGTGACAAAACTATAGATGAATGAGGCTGGGCCATCTTTAACATCTCCCTTAGAGATTTTAGCACTATTTGAGTTTATGCTTTGGGGCATGGAGGCATATATATTGGAGGTACTCTATGTAGTGCACACTAATCTAGGTACAAAGACTGAGGACTAACATTATGAGCTGACCACCAGACTTAATTCACTAGAGGCCAAGATCCAGACCCTATGATTGAGATAGCCACCTTATAGCTCCTTTAGCCATCTCCCTCATAGCTCTTTTTTCTCTCTTTCTTCTCTTTTGTATATTTTGTACATGTTAGTTTAGTTCACAAATCATTGTACTCAAAACATGGAGAATTTATGAAATCACTATATTCTATGTTTATCCTTTTTATTGCATTTGTTACCTTTAGCCATAAATAAATAAAAAAATAATGAAATAATAAATTAAATAATAATAATAAGTAAAATAATATGCAATAATTATTCAATAATTAAAAAAAGCATAAATATGAAATAATGAATAAAAAGCAATAAGTAAATGACAAAAAAAAGAATGCAAAGGCATGAAAATAATTAAAAAAGCACTCACACAGAACATACATCAAAGTTACAATTAAAATATAATGACTAACATGTTTTAACTCTATTTCATAGAGGGGTATTCTTCATGTAGTTGACTAACTGATTCATAATGATTGCTTAGTCAAATAATAGGTGGAAAGCTATAAGCTTTCATAAGCTTATAAGTTCATAATGACAACAAATATGCAATATCACCAAGCTTATGATGTTCAATGTGCAATATCACAAATATAGAACCAACAGAGGTCTATCTACCATTTTTTTAGTCACAGGGGGTAAGAAGAGTGACACAGTTAAAAACTAAAGTTGAAATCAACAAGCTAGAAATTTATCAAATTTAGATGCAATGTCTCTAGCACTATCTAAAGCAAACCAACTTCATGTGTAATAATGTCTATAAAACTGCCTAAATCACATTTAATTCAGATATAATGCCTCTAGCATTGTCTAAAGTGAACCAACTTCAAGTGTAATGTTTATAGCACTACTTGAATCATATCAACTTCAAATGTAATATCTCTAGCACTATCTAAAGTAAACCAACTTCGAGTGGAATGTATGTAGCACTATTTGAATCATCTCAACTTCAGATGCAATATCTCTAGCACTATCTAAAGCAAACAAACTTCAGGTGTGATGTCTCCTAACACTACCTGAATCATATCAAAATCATATCAACGTCATATGCAATATCTCTGCATTATTTAAAGTAAACCAACTTCAGGTGGAATGTCTATAGCACTGCTTGAAACATATCAACTTTAGATACAATATCTCTAGCATTATTTGAAGCAAACCAACTTCGGGTGTAATATTTATAGCTCTGCCTAAATCACATCAACTTTAGATTTAATGTCTTTAGAAGTCAACAAACAATAGGTGTAATGTCTTTTAGCACTACCTAGGTTAACACTGGATCACTTACAAAAAAGGTCACCCTATAAGGTATACATCTATTTCCTTTTCTTTCTAAATTTTGGGTCATCTCACATATTTTGTAGTCGCCTCTCTACAGTTGGGGGTAACTATAGACATTGGGTTTCTAAGGCTCCCATGTTTGGATTGACTAATGATGAAGAAAGGATAAAATTTTAGATAAATAGGAATATGAATATTCGATTTGAAGATTTCTTTATTAAAAGTTTTAAGATCATGGTTAAATTTTAAGCATAAACCTTTACCCTGACCTGAAAGCTCGTAATGTGACTTAAATTGCAAGAAAACACAAGCATTTGTGGTAGGCGAAACCCCTTGCATTATTGAGCATTTGAAAAAGGAAAAATGTTTTAAAATTAAAAAATTGCATTAAAATTAGTTTTACAAGCTTTATGCCACAGAGGGCAAAACACTTTCATTTTTCCCATGAAATGGCTATTTTATGAATGGCCATTTTATATAT
>CANXYI012092612.1:0-11448 GCA_948208565.1 Hura crepitans
ATTAATATCTTTCATTAATATATGAAATATGAACAATCACATTGTAACATGATATGCAACATTAAACATATTATGCATGATTGTAATAACATGGCATAATACATGTACATGCTACTTTATAGAAATTATACATCAATAAAACATATCATACATTAAATACACATGTTTATTATTCATTAAAGTTCATTTATTAAACCCAAACTCAAGAAACATTTAAACTATGGATAACAAAGTATCAATAGACCATCTAGGCCCTTAAAACCATGTAGGCCTCAGATGCTCTAAACCTAAAAGTCAAAAAATAATTACGATAATCTACACCCATTAAATCTAAAGGTCATAAATAAGATTTGAAGATTAATGCATTAGACCCATAGGCCAGGACATAAAAATTAACTTAAAGGTTCACAAAGCTCAACCCAAAGGCTATAGAGGTACCAAAGTACCCTAGTAGCTGCTATGACTCTTAACTGACCGATCAACCTATCTAACGAGGTTGTTTATGTGCATGGATTGTTAACAAAGTATTTTAGTTTCATCGTATTAATATCACTTAATATTGTTTTAAATTAAATTTCTTTAGCCAATTAATGACTAAACTAGGAAAAAGTATGATTATAAACTTATTATGTTATTATGAAATGGAATACTGAATTACAATGCCATATATCAAGTATAAACATGTATTTATTAATGAATGCTTTATATCATTATGCTTTCATATTAAACACATTACACATTCTTATGAAATCATAATTGCACAACATAAGCACACGGCTTTTAACCTCATGCATAAAATTACCGTATTCATAAATATGTCATAAAGGCTTTCATCTCATTTCATACATATCATATACATTAGTAACATGCATTAGGCACCATAACAAACTAATATGCTGCATAAAACTCATTATGACTTATAAATACACTATATCAAGCATTTAAATGATAAAAGAATGCATTATTGCATTATTTCTCTTTTATGTCATAAATGTATATAATATGTTTTAAGAAAATTATGTCTAATTATAATATCACATGACTAACCTATCAAATATAATTTATCACATTAATTATTTCCATACATATAAACATAGATAGACACTAACATACATAGCATGCATCATATCACAATTTATATGTCATGGCAATTCAACCACACCTTCATGGTATCATATACATTTTTTTTGTCACTTATATCAACTCAATCCTCATAATCAATAATGTATTACCAATTGAACACATTCATCCCATACTTACCACAGAGAACATATATACATAACTGCATCATAAGCCATATTGCATCCATGCTTCTTACATGCATATGTCTAATTAGCCATTCACATTCACAAATCATCATTTGCATGCATATTATGCCATTTCACACATATGCACATGCACATAGGCCATTCAACGATTATGCACTCAACCATACATAATGTCATTCATCTCTTCATACTTCATTTTCTCATGTCCACAAAAGTAATTATAGCCATTCATGGTCATATATCATGCATTACATGCATATGTGACCTACATGCACACATATGGTCATATAAAGTCAACACATAGGCATATAATATCATGTGGCCATTTTGGCCATAATGCCTTCTAAGGCTCTAAACATCCATCTCATGCATTTAACTCCACACACCATGTCCACATTAACATATAATATCATCTTTATGCATACATCTTAATTCCCATACATAATTCACATTTAGATACTCATACATGCATGGTCATCTTTTCCATAGTATTAACACACATCTCTATCATCCATCTAAGATCATAATTAATTTTAGCATACATTAATTTCATCATGCATCACAAATTAAATGCTAATTGTGGCATTAATTATGTATTAAAGACACAAATGTCATTTATGGCATATTAAGGATTTAGTAGGGCATAATCAAAACTACATAATTTAAGTCAATTTCATGTACCAAGAGAGTTGAGACACATTCTAAGTACTACTTACACCTTGCCTTTGCCTTTATCTCAAGTTTTGCCGATTTCCTCAACTGCTCATTATAGATACAATACATAAAAATTCTTAATAAATCATATCAACACTAAAATGACAAATAAAACACATATACATAACCTTGGGCACCTAGAGAACATGGAAAAATATCAAAATTTAAAAATCTTAATCAAAAAATTTTAGTTTACAATTTATCGAGGTAGAAAATTAAGCCAAACTCTTGATTATTTGCACAAATTGATGTGGAATCAACTTTTAAAGGCCATGGAGACTTGGTCCTAGGGCTCAAATAGAAGAAAACAAGGAGATTTAGAGGCGCAAAAGAGTAAAAATGGCTCCTCCTTGTCCTTCAAATGGCATTGACTGCTGACAAAGGAGGAAAAAGCACTATTCCTCTATTTACTAGCATTTTAACCACTTATATAGCCTTTTTTTTAGTTTTCCTTCCTTTTTCTAACATTCGTGAGTCCTATAATTGTCCATAATTCAAGCCTCAAAGGCCTAATAAAATCTATGCTCAAAAATTGCAAAATATCAATTAAAAACACAATTTTTAAGGTTACCCAATCTTAGTAAAAATACTTTTTAATCTCTAACAATTCCAATTCTAATGCCAATAGGCTACTTAGAATTTTTGAGTATTAGATCATATAAATCTCAAAATTTTTTGAGCAACATTTTGAATATTTTACAGTTCAGCTAAAACTAAGTCACTATTCATATGGCATTGCTATAAAACTTAAATATTATTTTTAACCATCCAAATGACTTCATTTATACTATGCTTGTAATATATTTTCTTATGCTCCCTAGGTGCCCAAAAGCATATATATGTTGTCAATTTTTTTTAGTCTCTAGTTGATTTATACAAATTTTTATGTATTAAGTTTATTATAGACAATTGAGAAACCCAAAAAAATGCAGATTATAAGTAAGGAGAAGGCTTAAAATGATCCTTTGTGGGAGTATTTTGACTCAAAACATAAGCATAATCGAAAACAAATTGGGTAAAATTATGTATGCCTTGAAATGTTTATGTTATATATGTGTATGTTTATGTGTAAATGTTGAACTATGATAAGTAATGCCTGAAATTCATGTTTAATAATGTCAGATATGTGTGTTAAGGCATTTAATGATTTTGGAATGATGTTATTATGATTAATGGTATAATGTGGTATGGCTTAAATGTGCATGTATGCAAGTATGTGTCATATATGTATAATATAGATGTTATATGTCCATGAATAGATGTATGTGTGTATATAGACATGAGATAAGATGTATGATGTAATTGAATGATGGTTATGAGTGCTTAGAGGCATGATGGCCAACTGGCCTTATGGTATGTGTATGCATGTATGTGTTTTACATTATGCATGTTATGGATGATGCTTGTTTATATAAATGTTATTGATTATGAGGATTTGTGATGCTATGTGTAATAAGAAGAAATACAAGTTCATACATGTATGGTGGCTTGGCTGAATGGCCTATATTCATTTATATGTGTGTGTGTTCTATATAATATAAGAAATGGATAATGTATGAAAGGAATTTGATGTAAGTGATTATGTATATGTGAAATGAATGTGTAATATGAGGAAATGCAAGATTATATGTGTGTGTGATGTTATAGCCAAATGGTATAGCATGATAATCTTTGTGTGTTTAAGGCATATTATGTGAAAAATGTGACATAATGAGATATTATATGATAATGAAAGGATATAAAGATAAGTGATATGTTATATGATAAAAAGAATACATAATGTGACTTTATAAGGAAATGCATGATGGCATAATACATTTTATGAGCTTATGCTAAATATATGGCTTTGATGTGGTACTTTTATGAAATAAAATGAATGGTCAAGTTTAATAAGACATAATGATTTTAAAAATTAAGAGATAATACATTTACCTAGTTTGGTCATTACTTGGCAAAAAAAATTAATTAAAATTAGATGTATTGAATCTGTCCCATATACTAAGGAAAATGGAGTAGCCCTTGTTGAAGTTCGGATTGTAGTTCTATACCACTACAAAGCGAAGGGAAGCTTATCTACCCAGTCTTTGTAGGTCACAACCATTTTAGCAAGATCTTTTTGATGTTTTTATTCACTACTTCAACTGCTCCATTGGCTTGTTGTCTATAGGGAGAAGACTTATGATGTTGAATCTTGTACTTCTATAAGTGAGTATTTGTTTCTACTTGAAATTAGACATCGTTGTCTAAAACTATATAGTATGGAACCCCATATCTGCAAATCAAATTCTTCTCTATAAATCTAGCCATTTCCTTTGCCCCTAACTTCTTGAAAGACTCTACTTCAATCCATTTCAAGGAGTAAATGATTGCCACTACGATAAAGCGATGCCCATTTGAAGCTGTCAGATGTATCTCTCTCACTATGTCAATCCCCCACGTAACAAATGGCCAAGGAGATGATAAGCTGTGAAGTTTAGATACTTGCACATGTTTCAGATCTTTATATTGTTGGTACTTATGGCTTGCTTATATGTATTTTGAGCAATCATCATCTATAAGAAGCCAAAAGAACCCTTAATGCATAATCTTTTTGGTTAACTCTATACCATTCATGTGTGTCCCACACGAACCCGCATGTATCTCTTCCATAACCCTTTCTACTTCTCATTCCTCTAAGCAATGAAGCTATAAACCATTCACTTGTCTTTTATACAGAATCCCCCCTACATTAATGAACTATGTTGACAACTTTCTTAGTACCTTTTTGTCCTTATTCATAGCTTCCTCGAGGAACTTTCCATTTTCTAAGTAATTCTGGATGTCATAAAACCATGGCTTGTCTTTTACTTGATCTATTTCTATGATTTGCTCTGTCTTATAACAGGGGTCTTTTTGAAGTGGAAATGATAACTAGTTTCATAATTATCCCTTTTAGATTGACCCATATAGAAACCGAGGTAGCTAATGCATTGGCTAGCTAGTTTTCATCCCTTAGAACATGATGAAAAGTACATATTTAAAATTGTCCACTAACCGACTTCAAATATTCTACATAAGGCATCAACCTTTCCTCACGTATGATCCACTTTTCGTTAGCTTGATAGACTACCAACGACGAATCCCCAAACACCTTGATAGTTTTAGCATCCAGAGACTATAATGCTTCGAGTCCAAATATGCAGGCTTCATATTCAGCCATGTTATTAGTGACTCTATATCTTAACTTCTTTTCTAACAATAACTTTTCTCCTTCAAAGATTATTAAAATCACTCCTACCCCTACCCCTTTATTGTTTACTACTCTATCAAAGTACATCTGCCATCCCTGGACTACTATTGGATTTAAGCTTTCATTCGAGAATTAAGACTCTAACTGTTCACTTTTTAATGGATGATCAGCTAAGAATTCTGCAAGTGCTCGCCCCTTTATGGTCTTTCACATTAAGTACTTAATATCAAATTCTTGAAGTAAGAGGAGCCATTTACTCATTCTACTCGCTAAACACTATGCTGACTGTAGATACCTTAATGACTTATGCTTGGAAATAGCCTGTACAGTGTATGATTGAAAGTAGTGTCTCAATTTCTTTGAAGCCTACACTATTGCTAAATAGATTTTTCCCACCTCTACATACTTGACCTCGTAAAGGAGAAATTTCTTACTTAAGTAATAAATTGCAAATTTGACATCATCTCATCTTCTTGTGCTATCATGGCCCCTACTGAACTTTCTTCGATAGACAAATAGAGGATCAATGGCTTCTCATGCCTTAAAAGTAGTAAAATCAGTGGATTCAATAAATATCCCTTGATCGTGTCAAAAGCTCTCTGGTAGTCCTTATTCCATTTAGTTGGTTGGTTTTTTTTTTTTGAGAAGTTTAAAGATAGGCTCACATATGGTGGTGAGCTTGGCTATAAACCTGCTAATGTATTGGATCTTACCCAGAAATCCCCTTACTTCTTTTTCTTTCTTTGGGACCAGTATTTCTCGAATTACTTTGACTTTATTAGGGTCTACCTCGATCCCTTTTTGATTCATAATGTGTCCTAAGAGCTCTCCTGAAGTCACACTGAAGACACACTTTTTTAGGTTTAGATGAAGATTGTACTTATCTATTCTCTTAAAGAATTTCTCTAAAGCCTCAAAATGTCCTTTTCTTATAGAGGATTTGATCATCATGTCATCCACATACACTTCCACTTCCTTATGGATCAGATCATTAAGAATCTCTGTGGCCATCCTCTAGTACATAGCTCCAACATTTTTCAACCTAAAAAGCATGACTTTGTAACAAAAGGTGCCCCATTCTATGATAACGATAGTCTTTACCTTGTTAGCAATTCTGTTCAGAATCTGATTGTAGCTAGTATACCCATCCATAAAGCTATACATCTTACACATCATAGCACTGTTAATTAACACGTCTATGTGAGGTAGTGGGAAGTTATCTTTCAGGCAAGCTCTATTCAAATCTCTGTAGTCTATGCATATTTAGACTTCTCCATCCTTCTTAGTGATAGGTACTACATTAGCTAACTATGTCTAGTACTGAACTTCTTCCAAAAATTTAGCCTCAACTTGCCTGTGTACTTCTTCCTTTATCTTTTCTACCTATTATGTTCTCATCCTCCATAGTTTTATTTTACTGGTTTCACTTCCGGGTAGGTATAAATGGCATGTTCCACTATTTCTCGATCCACATTAGGCATATCCTTATAGGTCTAAGCAAAGAATTTTTCATATTTTCTTATCATTCTCTCAAATTTATTCCTCTCTTTAGGAGTTATGTCAGATGCAATTAAGATCTCTTTTGGATTTTCATCAGTATTGAGATTAAATGAGGTAATATTGATTGAATTAATATGAAACATATTATGCGAGTCATGATTATCATTATACATTATGTAATTAGATGAGACATCACAAAATAAGCAAAATCATTTATATTATTAACCAAATAAATAGGTACATCATCATAAAAAAGTTTAAGCACATATAAATTATCACTAGAACATTCAGGTAGATCCTCTTTTTGCATCTTCCTCTTCCCTTTCTTTTAGAGCATAACATCAATCAGGACCTCTTCTTCATGCCTGATTTCTATGTCAATAAGGTTGATCATAATTTCCTCATCCCAGAAGTCTGAAACTACCTTTACTTCATTAACAGCCCAATCGAATACATCATTAAAGATCTCGAATCCTAGCCCAACCCATCCTTCAATAATAGCTAGCTCGGATTGCCCACAATAATTCACATTTCCCTTATCTCAAACAAAGTTCTATTCTAGGAAAGGAATATCTTTTCTGATCTTCTTCAATTTTGACATCTCTACTCGTATCCCAGTCCCTTTTGATCTCTTTGTCCTTGAGGCTAGATGATTGAAATAAGACCTTTTGAAGCATGACCCAATCCGAATTTGGGTAGATAGTTCATCTTTTTCATCATATTCATCACCCTAGGGTTTTCCTCTTCTTTAGAAAAAATTATAGTAATATGGAAGCTGTTGAAAGGTTGATTAGCTATTTCTAGCATCGACCCCTGATTCTCCCTTGTAGCCCTGATTGTCACAATCTCACTATCATGGGGGATTTTGATCATTTGATGTAGTGTTGGTGGAACTCCCTTTAGCTTGTAGAACTATAGTCTTCCCAAAAATAAGGAGAAATTTGCAAGAGTATCGAGCACTGTGAATTCTACATCATTTATGATCATCGCCATTTTAACCTTGACTTTAAAAGTCCTGTATGCTTGCCTTTTTGTGTTGTCAAAAGCCATAATGGTAAGCTTTGAGTGGGAAATCATTGAATCCTCAATTCCATAAGTTGTTACAACCTTAAGTGGACATAAATTAATTGACAACCCATCATTCACCATTACATAGGCTGTATGTTTGCCATTCACTTATGCCTTGATATACAAAGGATGATTATGATGATGCCCCTCGGGTGGTAAATCTGCATAAGAAAAACTAACCTTTATCTCCTCCTCTCCTTTTACCATTGCCACTAGCTCAAATGGTGATATGGTAGGAAAAATGATCATTATGCATAAAGCTTCAACTACTTTCTAGTGATGAGAAGCAAATTGTCGCAACAGATATCAAATCAAGATTTGTGCAGGATTCTTCTTTAACTACTTGGTGATAGCATCTTCCTCACTTTCCACTACTAAAGGAATCAAATCCCTTTCTACTTCTGGCACTACTCACCTATTATAGGTCACCAGATTAGCTTTTGCCTCTTCACTCACTTTTTGTTCTGAATCAGAATCTACCTATAAATCTTGATCTTGACCCTCTAACTCGCTCTGACTATCAGTAGCCTATATGTCTATTATGAATACTGGATTTTGATTTACCTCGACACTTTTCATCACAGCTAAATAGTCATTCTTATATAGATTTTAAAGGATATACCATTTTGGGAGTCCTGAGTTAACCATATTAACTGGAGGAAGAACCCTCTCATACATGCTTTGACCTTTCTGCCTTTATTCTAAACCAGATATTTGCCTTAAGTCAATCAAATCTTGGATCCTATCTCTCAAGGTGCAATAATTATTAGTGTCATGATCGGTGTGCTAATGGTATTGATAGTATAGATCCACTCTATGATAAGACTGGCCCTCATTTTTGGTTAGCCTAGGAGGTATAGGTTAGAGCATCCCCTCTTTTTGAAATCTCTTCAAGCACCAGGATAATAGTTTACCCAAATTTGAACATTGCCTTGTGATAGCAAATACCTCAGTGGTCTGCCCAAAACTAGATCCTTGCCCAAAACTAGCTCCACTTGCATTCCTAACTCCTTGATTCTTCTTATTGCCAAATCCTCCTGAACTTTTCTTTTGTTCATTATGCTCCTCTTCTATATCTATGGCTATATCTTTCAAGGATTCCCAGTCCTTTAATCTCTTTGCCTTCAAGCCATCTTTTAGATAAGGATTGGCATTCTTAATGAATAAGTGAATCTAGTCTGATGTTTCCAGTTTTTTCCTTATCTCTAGCACTTGGGATCTCCATCTTGACAAGTATTCAACAAAGGTCTTGTTGTGTTTCTACTTAAGCAATTCGAAGTTTTTTAGAGTGACCTCTATATATGTGCTACAATCATATTGGCTAATGAAAGTTTTTGTAATCTTGCTCCAGTCTTCCTTCACCTTCCTTTTTAGCCCATGGTACCAATCAATCGCCCTTCCTTACAATGTCAGACTGAAATATGCTACCTTTTATTTAGTACTGAGCTTTGTTCACCTCATAATTGTGGCATATTGCTTAATGTGAGCTCTAGGGTCTAAAGTACCATTAAACTTTGGTAACTCTGGCATTTTGAACTTAGAAGGTAAAACTTCTTCAGACTCTAAGGATAATTCTTTAGGATTTATCCCCCTTCCATAGAAATAAGCCTAACCATGGCTTTCATCTTCTCTTCTAACTTCTTCATCATAGGATCCTTAAACTTTCAAGGAGTAAGCACATCCTCACAAAAATAATACTTTGGGTTAAAGTACTTGACTTTCTTATCTTTGCCCTCAATAGGAGCCGGTGCTTCATTTTCAGCTTGTGGTGGTGACCCAGCATTGGGAGCCATCCTAGCAATTGCTCTAGAAACCAAATCCATCATTCTCTTCTCAAACTCTTCAAACTTCTGATCCATTCTATTCTCAAAATTTAGAGCAGAGGAACTATTATCATCATGCCCCTCCATTCTTGTCAAGCTATAAGTAGCAGATGTAAACTCTTGCCAAACTATTCGACTGTCTGTCCCTGGTACCCAAGTAGTTCAAGGATCTATGGTGGCTACAAGACAAAGGGTTAGACGTGATGAAATGAAAATGCACATGAATGCATGAAATGCTTATGCATGTCAATATGTACAATGACAATCACAAGTAAGAGCCTTCTAACATTATTACTTCCCACACACGAGGTCTTGTTCCTTTCCTAGGAAGGCTTACCCATGGGATATTGGGGATCCCAAGAGGTTCGAATAATGGACGATAGCTAGTCGAGCATTATTTCTCTCATAGAAAAGTGCATACATAAAATTTGGCCCATATACATTGGATATGTTCAACTGAGTCAAAATATAGGGTCTAGCCCATTCTAGTTGGAAAAGGTCTAATGGGTTCGATAGCATTTTGAGATAACCAAGTCATATTTCACGTATGTTGGCCCACATAGCATACAATACATCATTAACCAAGGTGCCTAGAGGAAGTTATTATTGGTCATTACATGGGCTGATGGTTTGGTCGAGCCAGTTATGGTCATCCAAGCATGGTCCCTCCATGATAGGTCTATCTCATCATGAGCATATGACTAATTGGTTCACCATTTTATATACCTTATAGGCACGAGGCTTGGATTTGATGCCACTCATGACAATCTTCCAATTTGAGTGAAATTGGGTTCATGCTTCAAAGTAACATCAGGGTATAAAAAGGTTGCCTAACTAATTCTAATGCTCTAGCATGTAATGCAATTTCGAAAAGAAATAATGTCATAAATTTAAAGTATGGAGTTCTATATTAAGTTGAGGTACTTTTAAAGCGTGGTCTTGTGGTGTCCCTAGTGAAGTTGCCACTATCTCATGTGACCTTTTTGATTTTCCTAAGAATGATCAAACCAAAGCAGCTTAAGACTCAACTTAGGCCTCACTCCTTGAGTCTCAAAAGACAAGAAGGAAGCTAAAGGAATCTAGGGCCACCCTTTTTTGATTACCTTAGGGGGTGTGAGTTGGGTACCGCAAGGTAAGAGTCGCCACTCAACGGAGTCGAGAAATAGAAATACCTTGTAGGGCTAAAACTAGAGTAGTTTGGAATCCTACTATTATTTATACCTCAAATTAATATGGAACTTCAATTTGAATTTATGACACTATTCCTTTCCTCAAGAAATTTTTTACAATTAAAATAAATCATACATTCACGTAGAAGAAGTTACAAAATATATTTACAGAAAAATAAATATGTGCTTAGAATTGAAATAACATACATGAAATTGGGCAATTGATTATTTTAAGAACTTTGGTTCTCGCATGCAAATTTTAGGAAATGGATTTTATTGAAATAATTTCTATTTGGAAGAATGGTTTGACAACTTTAATTCTCAAAGGTCAATTTTGAAAAATCAATTTTACTGTAATGACTTTTGGTAGGAAGAATGGTTTGAGAACTTTGGTTCTCAAAGGTTAATTTGAAAACATGAATGTTATTGTTGTAAATTTTATTGAGAGAAAATCATAATTTATTTTATTAACCAAACACCAATTTATTGGGTAAAAATATGATTTTGTTTATTATTCCCTTTTAACATGTAATACCATTCTAATACAAAATTTGTTGAACGTGTAATATTTTGGAATAGAAATTTTAGGCATCATAAATAAATAAGGAAATGGGTTTAATTTGATAACTTTGTTCCTCACATGCTAATTTTTAGAAAATAGTTTTATTGTGACTTTT
>CANXYI012092651.1:0-19800 GCA_948208565.1 Hura crepitans
AAGAAGGCAAGGTGATTGCATATGCTTCTAGGAAATTGAAGCCTCATGAGAAGAATTATCCCACACATGATCTAGAATTGGCTGCCATTGTGTTTGCATTAAAGGTGTGGAGACATTACTTATACGAAGAATGGTGTGACATCTACACTGACCATAAGAGTTTGAAGTACTTACCCAAAAAAAAAAGTTGAACCTCAAACAACAATGATTGATGGAGTTAATCAAGGATTATGACTATTTAATCGACTACCATCCAAGAAAGGCTAACATTGTTATGAATGCTTTAAGCAGGAAAATCATTACTACCCTAAAATTTATGCACATTAGAGTGGAGTACAAAACAGAAGATGCAATTTTGTCTAAAATGCATATTAAATCTAACTTTGAGTAGTAGATAAAGGAGGCCTAGTTGAGAGATGAACAACTAGTGCAAACGATAATTAAAGGTAAAGAGGGGAAGATGACAGGATTTAAATTAGTGGATGATGGAAGCTTGTACTTTCAAAATAGGCTATGTGTACCAAAAATGGATGGATTAAGAATGCAGATCTTGAAAGAGGCTCATAAAGCTCCATACTCCATGCACCCAAGAAGCATAAAGATGTATCTTGATTTGAAACTCCACTATTGGTGGTTAGGAATGAAGTGAGAAGTAGCTAAATATGTAGCTCAATGTTTAACTTGCCAACAAGTGAAAGTTGAACACCAGGTTCCTTCTGGATTGTTACACTCGATAGCAATCCCAAAATGGAAATGAGAGAAGATCACCATAGATTTTTTAATGGGACTAACACAGACCAAAAATAAATGTGACACTATATGGGTGATAGTGGACATGTTTACAAAGATAGCTCACTTTATCCTAGTAAGGATGGATTATCCCTTAGAAAAGCTAGCTCAACTTTACATTAATGAGATTGTATAGTTACATGGAGTACTAGTAGCCATCATTTTTAGATCGAGACCTGAGGTTCACCTCTATATTTTGGAAGAAGCTATAGGAAGCATTAGGTTCTCGATTGACATATAGCACAACATTTCATCCTCAAATGAATAGACTGTCAGAACAGGTAATACAAGTGTTGAAAGATATTCTATGTAACTGTGCAATGGAATTTAGAGGTAATTGGGATCAATACCTATCATTGGCTGAATTTGCTTACAACAACAAGCACCAAGCCAGATTAGGAATGGCACCTTATGAGGCACTATATGGTAGAAGGTGTAAAACTCCCCTTTGTTAGAGTGAAGTGGAGGAAAGTAAGATTGTGGGATCTAACTTGATTAGAGACACGAAAAAGAAGGTTCAGGTTATAAGAGATAGGTTGAAAGCTGCCTCGGACTGACAAAAGTCATATGCATATTTAAAGAGGAGAGACATTGAGTATGAGGTCAGTGAACTAGTGTTTTTAAAAGTGTCACTATAGAAAAAGATGCTTAGATTTGGCAAAAAGGGAAAGCTCAGTCCTAGGTTTATTTCTCCTTATGAGATCACAAAACATGTGGGACCCTGACATATAGATTAGCTTACCTTTTGAGCTATAATAGATCCATGATGTATTTCATGTATCGATACTGAGGCAATACATATCAGATCCTTCATATGTGATAGCTATAGAGGAGATACAAGTACAGTTAGACTTAGCATATGAAGAGAAATCAATGCAGATTTTGGCTAAATAAGTGAAGTAGCTAAGAAATAAGTCAATCCCTATAGTAAAGGTGCTATGGAGACACTATAACATGACAGAAGCCACATGAGAGAGTGAAGAATAGACAAAAGCATAATACTTGCATCTTTTCACAACAAGTAATTTCGAGGATGAAATTTCTTAAGAAGGGAGGAATTGTAATGCACGCAAGTCTATGTTTTATGAACAATACCTCCTTATCATAAATAGTGTTCCCTATGAGTCGAGGTACCTTAATAAGGATAGCAAGGGTCGTATTGGTCATAAAACTTTGATGGGCAAAAAATGGACAAAATGAAATAATTTAAAAATTTAGCATAAACAATTATCATTTCGAGTTAAAAACTAGTGAATAGTGACATAAAATGAGGTTATGCCGAGATAGCTTTGGGATGTGCTAGATGAACCCGAAAATACCATACCCTGAACCTCAAAAATTTCAATCTACATAGTGGTATAGTAATTTTAATTTTCTAACGTCATCTTATATTTATTTGGAATATTTTATTTTAGCAGGTGAATAATAATTGAAAGTTGTCGATGAAATTTTGACTTGAAATTTTATGAAGGTTTTAATGGCAGTAATTGAGGATTTTTAAAACTAAAATGAGTATTTTTGGAAGTTTAGAGAAATTTCTTTGAATTTTTAAAGTTTAAATGAAAATCGAGAGAATACGCGCTGTTAGATCGCCACGTGTCGTGGTTCGAGCCATCTATCGACCCATATAAAAAGGCCCACACATATGAGAGTGTCACATGTGTAAAGCCATCATCTTCCACCCATTTTTCCCTAAAAAACCCGATGCCATTACCACACTCTCTCCCCTCATTTTTTCTTTATTTTCTCTCTCCTCCCATTACTAAATCTTATGCTACACATCTAGTTCTTAACCTGCACAACCTCTAAAGCTAATTTCACTGATAGAAATCATAAAAAGATGCTAGAAAAGGAGAATTTGAGACTTGGTGAATAGTGCTAATTTTTTGTGTAAGTGTTTTTATTTTAATTTCTATTTTTGTTTTAGGTAGTTTAAGGTATTCTAAGAAATCCTATGATTTTAGATTTCAATTTGGAGTTATGTAGGATTTTTAAGAACTTTTCTAAGGTAAAATCCTTTATGTTTAGGTCAAAGAGAAGATGTTGAAAGGGAACACCATTAAAGGCCTTTGATTGTGAAAAAGGGGTGTTTTCACACCCTAGATATGTGGACTTGACTCAATGGATGCATGCCATGTAGTTTTACATGATTTTGCATGTGTTTATGTGTATAGAAAGGGTATAACATAGGGTTAGTCATGGAAATGATGTAAATTAATGGTGTCATTATGTTAATGACATGAAAATAACATTGTATGCATAAATTGGGTGTGGGAGCTAAATGTGGTCGAATGGTGTGCATATATGGCATGGTATATGCATTCATGTATATGACATGCTAGTCATGGCTTTGACATGTAAATGAGATGTATAACTTGTTCTAGGAATGTGAACAATAATCATAAGGTGTATGGATTGGTAACTTGAAAAATACTAATCTAAATGGATGTGAAATGTTAACATGAATAATGATAAGTACAATAGTGATCATATGTGTGCAATTGTTGGCACAGAAATGATAACTAAATCAAAGGTGATTGTGAGAGGGAATAGATGCAGAAATAATGAAATTTGGATTGGTATACTTAATGACATAAAAAGCACAATGTTGGAAAATGATCGAATGAATAGTAACTTTATGGCAAATGACCTAAAATGGAAAAATTGTGTGTAGTTGTATGTAAAATGAAAATAGATGTTGTTAATGACTTGAAATAAGGTGAAAGGTGACTACTAATTATATGAGTGAATACTAAATAGTGTATTGGCCCATCAATTAGACAGCTATTGGATGGGTTGACCGGTCAACTAGGGAATTAGTGGCTGCTAGGTAGGTTGGTCTTTCTAGGGCCATTTTTGTTTGAGGTGATGGTAGGTGTAGCCACCGAGGTTCTAAGATTGAACCCTACACACTTGGGTATTAGGAGGTCCACCTAGGCTAATCCCTATTACATATTGGCTTTATATAGATATTGGGAGGTCCCACGAGGCTAATCCCTACTATCTACCTATGTTGTACTAGAGATTTTGACTTAGGGTATTGGAAGGTCCCACAGGACTGATCCTTACTATCCCACTTACAAATATTAGGAGGTTTATAGATTGATCTTTACTATCTACTAGTCTAGTAGTAGGAGGTCTATGAACTAATCTCTGCTATCAAACCAGGTAGGTGTAGCTACTGAGGCCCAAAATGTAGGCCACTACATAGGATAGATCCTGCTATCTAATGTTTCAAAGTGTTGTCTATCTATTATGGACCTAAACAATATTAAACTTAATAAAGATAATATGATTTGACTATTAATAATGGCAACAAAAGTAATACATGGATGTGAATAATTAAGCTGATCAGATGAACTAGTTACTTATGTAATAAGGCACTATAAGGCATAGTACATAAATAAGACTTAGTCTAATAAACCTCCATGAAAATGATTATAATGTCTATGCATGTATACATATGGCCTCATACATGTGTTTGCATTCATCACATGTATTTTTTGTGTTAATTCCACCACTGAGTGTATACTCAGTGTAGCAATGTTTCGATATGCAGGTCATAGATAGAGTACTAGTCCAACTTTATCAGTGTAGTGTAGCTATTACTGAGTCTCCTTTTAGGTATATTTTTGTACTCTTTTGGTTATGTTTTAGAAGTACACTCATGTATATTAGGGTTAGAATTAGTTAGTGGATGTATATTATGGAAACTCATATAATTAAACTATATGCTCTATAAAGACATAAATTTTGGTGGATATATATAGGTATGCATGTTTAGTTATTAGATATCTATGGGTCTAAGACCCTATGTTTATGTGTGACTATGTTGATGACTATATTGGGAGACCAAAAGGGTCTAAGAGTTAAGGATTGAGACTGTAATGTTATAGAAGTGCTTTTTGTGTAGGATAAATTTTTGGTTTCTCACCCAGGTAGCCATCATGCTACTTAAATTTCTATAAAATGAATAATAGATGTAAATTGGTGTTTTATCGGAATAAAATAAGTAGGATTTAAAGGTAGTATAGTAATGACATCTAGACAGTCAAGATAGGATAAAGATGTTCAATATGATACAAGTGTTAAACGAATGAACCCTAAGGTAATGTAAGGATAGGTGACCTATAAGAAGTAGCACACTTTGTCTATTTCCCTTAGGAATAGGTAGGGTGTGTTATATCTTATGTATGTTTGCCCCTTTCACTCTCAACTAATAATACCCAGTTCTAAGATCAATCTTAAAGAAGACACCTGCCCCTCTAAGCTAAAAAAAAGGTCATCAATCCGTAATAAGGGATACTTGTTCTTGATAGTGACTTTGTTGTACTGCTTGTAATCCACACAAAGCCTTAAAGAACCATCATTCTTCTTAACAAATAGAATTGGTGCTCCCCATGGTGAAACACTCAGTCTAATGAAACCATTATCAAGAAGCTCTTGCAACTGTATCTTCAACTCCTTTAGCTCTTTAGAAGCTATCCTATATAGAGCTATGGAAACTAGTGCTATGCTTGGCATCACCTCAATTCCAAATTCTAACTCCTGTTCTAGTGGCAAACTAGGTAGTTCGTCTAGGAAAACATCCTCAAACTCAACCACAATAGGAATTTAAATTGCTTGTAATACTTCCTTTTTATTATCAATAACATATGTAATGTAGGCTGGACAACCCTTTTGCATCATCATTCTAGCCACAACTGCTGATACTATATCAGTGATGTAATCTGATATCTCACTATTCAATGTCACTTTTAAGTAATCACTAGCTTGTAACGTGATCTTCTTCCTCTTGCAATCCACCATGTCATGACACTTAGACAACCAGTCCATGCCTAAATAAGATCAAACTCATTAAACAATAATTCAATGAGATCTGCTAAGAAAACATGTCTTTATACTGACAAAGGACAATCTCTATATACTTTGTTCACTATGATGTGATGTCCTATAGGATTGCTAACCATCATATCAAAATAAAGATCATCTTACTCTAAACCCTAATCTATAACCCATGTTATGTAGATATATGAATGTGTGGACCTCGGGTCTATTACTGCTAAAGCAGGTAAATCAAAGATATGAAAAATACCTATTATAACCTCTAGAGCATTTGCCTCCTTTCTAGCCCGTATGGCATACTGCCTAGCTAGAGCTCTACTTCTGACTTGTCTTTTTTACTAGCCCTAGCTCTGCTCCTGGTGTCTCTTTTTTGTGATGACTCTAAAGGTCTAACTAGATAGTTTCTCTAAAAATGCTCTTTGGAGCCACAACCTCAGTAAACTCCTACTATAGCCTTCTAACATACACCTCAATATCTTTTATGGCAAGTCTCATAAGCTGGTGTCAACTCACTACCAACAGTAGATCTAAGAGCACCTGATGTCTGAGTCAGTGCTCTAGAACCTTATCCTGACCACTATGACTTCTTGCTCTATTATTGCTTAGACTAGCCCTCTTTCTATTTCTTAGTAGTCGTATAACTAGAACTGCCTTATCCCCGGCCATAAGATCTCTTTTTAAAGCTATCTCTCTTCTATTTTAGATGATGTACCATCTCTATAGTATGAAAATCTGAAATTAAGGCTAAAAATATCTCTAATCTACATTAGAGCAACTTGTTGCATAATGTCTAAATTTAACCCCTTCTCAAACTTCTTGTAGTGACCTTCCTCTATAGCCACCACTGCCTTAACATATCTGCTCAAGCGAGCAAATTCCTTCACATACTCAGATATAAACCTATGGTTCTACCTTAAGTCTATAAACTCATGGTACTTTTGATCCAAGTAATGCTCAGTTATGTACTTCTTCTTAAATTATTTAAGAAAGAACTCTTAATTAAGATTAGTAGCCATTTTATGCTCTATAATGGCCTCCCAACACTTCAAAGCTTCCTCTGACGCCATAAAAGTAATACACGCTGTATACTCCTCTTAAGACCACTTCAACTGTTGCATAATCTTAAGCATCTGATTTAGCTAATACTCGGCTCTACTTGACTCATCCAACTCCTCACTTTTGAAGAACTCAGCCATATTCCTCAATAACCATTCCATGTACATCTTCTGAAAAGCTTGCTGCTCTTGAGGTACTAAAGGTAGAACTGGGTGTACTATAGCAACAGCTGCTACCACTTGCCTGATGGACTTTAACATCATCTATAGCCAAGCTGACTAACCCTGCTATCCATGTGTAACATGTGTGGCATCACTAGAGGTCACATACTCTAGTTATGCCCCTCCTTGTCTAACAGTTGTAAGAGCATGGCTCTTTACTTCTTTTTAGCTTCGGGTAGTACTATGACTCATCTCCATGTCTGTTGGTAAGAGAAATAGATTATAAATCCCAAATGTTAAATGTTATGATGTAAACATACTACTACTCTTTATAGTGCTCTTGTGTAACCCATAGGTTTAGAGGAAAGCCTAAATCAGAGCTATGATACCACTAAGTGTGATGCCCTTTACCTGTCCCATACATCGGACCTAAATAAAGGGCATGCACATATACCGATATCTAATTTTGCTACCCATAAAACCCTATTAAATTAAAACTTTTATTAATTAAAGGATTTCTTTACTTAAGGACTTTTAAAAACACCAAAAATCATTTGGCATGCATTATAAGGCAACTAATGGGGTCATTGTGTTGAAAATTTTGTAGTATAACTGCTATACCGGGACACATTCCTAAATAGTAAACCTATTAAAAACATTTCTAAAATAGCAAAAAACACAACACAACTCTAACTAGGTCTTCCTGACCCTCCAATCATCATAAAAACAACACAAAACCTCATGCTCATCACAAAGAGCATTCTCACATGCAACATCAAGAGATATCATACAAGTCATGCAAGAAATATAAAGCTTTTGAAATAAATACAAGTTAAGTCATAAAAATCAATCCATGTTTATAGAATAGGCCCAATCTCTCTAGAATCACAAGACCACTTCTATTACATTTACATCATGACTAGTTTATAAAAAGAAAACAAAAATACCAAAAACTGGGCAGTTTTCATGTTCTTTTGTGGGGCAGAAGCTTTGGTCCTAATCTGCCACTCAATTACCTATTCATCACAAACAAAGTAATGTGTTAAGTTTTTGCTTAGTGGTGTAATCACTTCAACATGAATATGCTAATTATATCATGCAATTGTTTGTTTAATTTCAATATTATGACATGCTATCAATAAAAAGCATAAAATATGGTTCATAAGCAAATAAACATGTTCGATATACATGCATGTCAAGAAATATGCATATGCTACATAATGTCCATATACATAACTTAACTATCATCAACATAATTAAAATGAGCCATGAGCTTAACATGCACATTTAACTCTTTATAATAAGTACATATGCACATAAGCATATATAGAAAGTTTAATAACATACATTACATGTTATAGCCTCATTGTCATGCAATAATCACATTACCGATTTCATAAGCATCTATATACCACATCATCATTTTAAAGTCTTTATATTGTTTAACAAATGCCCATATTAAAGAGACAACTATCTAAAGCTGGATAGTAGATATCCATTGGCTTAAAGGCACTTGCACCTATAGGTATGTAGACATTGGCCTATAGGCACTAGCATACAAAGATACATGACATTAGATCATAGGCACTTGCATTTGAATATACATAGAAACATTAACCTATCAGTACTTACATCCAAAGATACATAGAAACATTAGCTTGTAGGCACTCACAGTCATCAATACATAGAAACATTGGCCCATAAGCACTTGCACTCGTCAGTATGTAGATCAGTGACCCTATAGGTCTCATACCTAAAGGTAAGCTAATAGGTGCTAAAAATTCTAGTTAACTAGTCAACCTATCCAAACTAGGTTGTCTAACTATATTGGCATCATTAAACTCATCATTTTATGTCATTTAAGCCATTTATACAAGTTACACCAAATTATCACATAATTTGTCTCATTAGCCATTGTGCCCATTATCAAGGCCTAAAAACATATGCCCACAACATAAACAATATAATCATATCACGTAGCCAACTGAGGCTCACATAAGCTTATTATCACCAAAAGATCACATCATGTAGGTGTAATAGCTCAAAATATCAACATATTGCATCACATGCATTCTCATGTTTAACTTATGCACCATTCAATTGACTCAAGCATAAGGCCTTTAATTATGTGAAAAAATTTATAAAAAGCTTTATTAACACATAACAACATTATAAATCACATATGTGCATCTTAGTTTTCATTAATACCTTAATATGCCATTTAAAGCATCATTAGGCTTTATATGGCCATAACATACATCATACATGCACTTTTTATATCAAGTATATTTAATCACATCATTATCATACATTCACACCTTATAATGTATAATGGATTAAACAATCACATAAAAGCCATATTTTGCATTAACACGCCATTTTACACATAATTTAGGCATTTATCGATATAAAACACATAAACCTCATTACATGGCAAAAGTCCACATTTATGTCATTATGGCATTTGGTCATTCCCACTTGCACACACTCATGTATTAAATTACATTAAGGCACACACACAATTGTATTTATGCCTCATTTCACATATATGCTCACATATTCACTTTAAGCCATCATAACACCTAAAACATGCCATTACTACATATAAATCATTCAGCCATCCATTTATGCATACATATGTTCATTTTATCAAATGTAAGCATATACAATTGCATTTTCACCATTTTTTACCATGCATTATAAAAACATCCATTTTAGGCATAACTAGCATAATATTAAAACATTAGCTTACATGAGCCATTCGGCCTCCTCATGGCATGCATATAACATCCATAACACATATTTATAACATCCAACATAACTATTCATCAATATTGAATTAAATCATGCATCTAACATATAGTGGCCACTAATGCTTAATATGTAATAAATGCATAGATTGAATTCCAAGCATTTTTCATTCATTATAAAGTGTTACATATGCCAAAAATAGTCATTAGGTATGCTCGTAGCTATCCTAGGCCTTCTCCTTGCCTCGAGAAGCTTGATTCGAATTCTCACCCATGAATTTAAATAGGTTCAATTTTAGAAAAATCACAAAAAATCATATATAGATTCAAAAAAATAAAATGAGCATACACATGCACTCTTGGGCACTCATAGAGTCTAGGACAAATATCAAAATCAAAAGAAAATTACCTGATAGTGACTTGGTCACTATTCACTTTAGGAAGGAAATCCCAATTCCTCTTGAGATTCTCCACCAAACGAGGCATTCTTAGTGTCTAAAGCTTTATCTCAGGATGCTCTACCTCTTAAAAACCATTTTCTAAAATGGGTGTGAAGGAGAAAGAAGAAAAAAGAGAAGAAAAATGGAGAGGGAAGGGTGGCAAAAAAAAAGAAAGGAAAGGGAGAAGAGAAAGAGAAGGAAAATGAGAGAAATCTAATGAAATATGATTTTTAAGGTATTTAGAGTTTTTCAAATTTTTATTTATTTTTGCTTTCATAATTTTTTCTCCCCTCTAGAATTATTAAAATTCCTCAAAATGGATTCCAAAAATTAGATAAATATGAATGCCATAGACACCAAAAGAATCAAGCTTGAAAGATGAAGAAAATAAAAAAAAAAACATAGTATTTTTCCTTAGCCAAAAACTCAGTAAAAATACTTCCCAATATCTAAAAATGTTGATTTCAAAACCAATGGACTATTTAGAATATTTATCTTTCAGGTTGTAATATATTTATGGATTATTTTGAGCAACTTTTAAATTATTTTATTGTTTAGCTTTACCTACGGCACTATTTATAGGACACTACCGTAAAATCTTCTTTAGCATTTTTAACTATCCAAATGACTTTGGATTGGCTTCTAACTTTGTCTAAAATTCTCTCATAATTAATGCTCCCCATTGGTACACTTAGTGCGATTCGGGTTTCGGGAAGCACTTTTTACCATTGAAAGTACTATTCATGAGAGTCAAGATTTTTAAGCCATTACAATACATATGTGTGCATGTTTAGTTGAAATAAGCATGCCATAATGTATTATTAATGTTATAATAATGATGCACATGTCATTTAAATGAGAAAAGCATGTGTATATGCATGGTATACATGTGGTCGAATGGTATGTCAAGTATGTCACAACATGTGCATACTTGTATAGTACATGATGATTATGTAAAATGATGGAAAATGTTGGCTAATATGTAAATACCATGAAATGTGAGAAATAAACATGAGATAATGGATATGTAAATAATATGTTGGCTTATGGCATAATATGGAATTAATAGTGTATGGAAAATGCATATAATGTAATATGTAAATGGTATATGTTGGCATGTAAAATAATATGGAAGAATTATGTTAATTATGGAAACATTTCATGGTGGATAAAATGTGAAATGTGATTATGATAATTTGGCATGGCCATTGATGAAATCATAATGCATGAGACATGAGGAAAATGAGTAAATGAATAGTGCAAATGACCAAATGAATAGTGTCAATGACCAAATGAATAGTGCAATTTCATGAAATGACTTATAATGGTGTAATGAATTAAGTATGAGGAAATGACCTAAACTATATGATACAAACATAAATATTAAGTTACTAAAATGGTTTATAATGGAATAATTAAATAATAAGTAGAGTTAGCCCATTAGTTAGACATCCACTAGATGGGTTGACTGTTCAATTAGAGAGTAGCAACTGCTAGAGGTATTAGTCATCATGGGCATAATCTAAATGATTATGATAGCGGGTGCAGCCACTGAGGTCCTGACATAGGCCACTGCACTATATGGGTCTAGCCATAGGGGTCCTGATGCAGGCCACTACACTAGGTAGGTGTAGTTGCTGAGGTCTCTATGTAGGCCATTGCACTATATAGGTGCAGCTATAGAGGTTCAGATGTGGGTCACTGCACTAGGTAGGTGCAGCTACTGAGGTCTTGAGATAGGTCACTACACTATGTGGGTGTAACCATGATGCTCTGAGATAGGGCTACCGCACTAGGTAGGTACAGCTACCAAGGTCTAAAATATGGGCTACTGTATAGCTTAGATTTTCCTTTTTATCTAGTGCCTTTCAATGTTGTCTATCTAGTGTGGGCTAAAATAAAAAAGTGAACACTAAAGTTGGTAACATAAATAAATTAGTGTCATTTAGTGTAGATAACTATTATTTGACGAAAACCTAGAAACTTAATAATGACATAACACTGGAAATTTAAGTAATAAGTCAAATAAATAGTCTAATATTATTTTATAAAATCATCCTATATGTTGTATTATGATTTTTAATAAATATGTTGCATGTATGTATGCATGACATGTTTTTGTTGCATCAAATTCACCATTAGGTTTTATACTCAATGTATCAGTATTCTAATACATATGTTGTAGATAGTGTAGCAGCCTAAAATTAATATCATTTTGTAGTGTAGTAGACAAATATTTTTGAGTGTATATTTCTATACTTCTTATAAATGTTAGTTGGGCACTTGTGTATAGTGGGACTAAGGTTAGATAGTGTAAATATTGGACAAATATTTTGATTACATGACTGATGTGTTACTGAACATATGGTAGGTACAAACATTTATGTTTTCTAATTATTGTGGCCCTAAGGCCCTGTATGTTGATGATTGTGTTATGATGTGTTTTGTGGGGACTAAAAGGGTCCAGCAGTTATGGATGATGAAGGATATGATATTAGGAGTGTTTTTGTGCATGATATATTTTGGGGTTTATTACCTAAGTAGTCATTATGCTGCCTAAATTTTTGTAAAATTATTTCTAATCTATTAAATGGATTTTAAGGTCTGTTATAGTCAGTATTAGAGGTTTATATGGAAAAATCAGTGAAATACCCTAAATGAATAGATAGAATTAAAGATGTTATAATTGTTAAATGAATGAGGCCTAGAGAAATATAAGGATGGGTGATTAGTGGGAAGTAGCATTCCTTGCTTGGTTCTTTAGGGGATAAGCAAGGGGTGTTACATGTAGTGGTATCAGAGTAGATTTAGGCATTCCTTGGCTTATTGTACATAAATGCTCGTGTCCAGTATTTTGTGATTCTAATAAAGCTATATTGCATGAGGCTAATAGGTTGTTCTTTTGTAGTGATCCAAGATGAGTGAAATGACTCCACTAAATTGAGGAGAAGAAGTGGCTACTCATGCTCCCACCACTATTCAAGGATTAAAAGTGAGTGCAACTACTCTAGAGCCTAGTAATGCTGCACACTAGCCATAATAATAGGTACAACCATAAACTCAGGCCTTACTAGCCCTGTTGTAATAGATAGTGGAGTTATTGAGACACACCTCTATAGCACCTTCACTAGCTCATATACCACATTCTCCACCTCTAATTCTATTACAGAAAACTTATTTGCAAAGAGTTAAGAAGATGAGAGTTATGGACCTTTTGGGAACTAGAGAATATGATGCTACCAAAGTAGAGTATTGAATGGAGAGGACCTTAAAGATATTAGAGCATCTAGAGTTCACAGAAGAGAAGAGTTTGAAATATACTACTTTACTCCTCTAAGAGAAAGCATATCACTAGTGGGATATAACAAAGAAGAGAAAAGCTACGGTAGACATAACTTAGGAGTACTTCCTAAAGGAATTCAAAAAGAGGTATATCCCAGAGTCATATAAGGATAAAAAGAGACAAGAGTTCTTAGATTTGAAGCTGGGTAGAAGATCAATTTTTGAATATGAGAGATTTTGTGAGGATGAGTTGATATGCGGAAGAATTTTTTCCTACAAAGGAAAAGAGATGTAAGAAGTTTGAGAAAGGCCTCAATGTGGAGCTACGGATGTAGATAGCTACCACAAAGATTAGAGACTTTTTAGAGTTGATAGCAACAACTTATGATATAGAAGATATGGCATAAAAGAAGAGGGAGCTATTTTAGAAAAAGAGGACATTCATAGTAGCCTAGACCAACTCAACACTAGGGTTAGTAAGAGATAGAGGGAGTTTTAGTCCTAGTCAGTATAGCAGACCTAAGGCAGACTTAGTCCTAGAGGTTAGGTCAGGCTTCTATGTTTAGGCCTTAACCTCCACAATAGGCCTCTAGTGCCCTTACCTCAGCAGTTAAAAGTCCACCCCTAGCTTGTGAGACTTGTCATAAAAGACATTAGGGGCAATGTAGACTACTAAGAATGGCTTGAGAAAGTTTTGCATATGGAGCTACAGATCATTACTAGAAAGACTATCCTTAGAGGCAGACTGAATCTGCCTAGACATAGGCTTCTACAACACCATAGAGTAGAGGGCAAAGATAAAATAGAGATGATCAGCCCAGCAGTAGCCAAAGGACTAGATCAGAGGCATGAGCTCTAGTAAGATAGTATGCCATTAGAGCTTGTGAGGAGGCAAAGGCTCCAAATGTTATAGCCAGTACATTTTATTCATTTGATGCACCAATTTTGGCTTTAATAGATCAAGGATTAACTTATTCCTACATTTGCACTACTCAAGTACAAGATAAAGGGTTAAAATCAGAGCTTATAAGGATAGATATTCAAGTTAGTAATCTAATTAGATAGAGTGTCATAGCAAATAAGATATATAGACACTATCCTTTGGTGATTCAGAATTAGCTATTCCTTGTAAACCTTATTAAACTTCCCTTTCATGAATTTGATATTATCTTGGGAATGGATTGGTTGTCAAAATATCAAGCAATAGTTAACTGTAAGCATAAGAGGCTTACCCTCTAAATAATAGAGGGACATAAAGTGATAATTATAGGTGAGAGAAACCCTCTGGTAAATGTCATTTTAGATGTTATAGCAAGATGACTCATCAGTGAAGGATGTGAAAACTATTTAGCCTATGTGGTTAATACCAGTAACCCTATACCCAATCTTGATCAAATTACAGTGGTGTCAAATTTTCTTAACATATTCCCGAAAGAGTTACCAGGATTACCTCCATAACATGAACTTGACTTTGAGATTGAAATATATCCTGGTACAACACTTGTATCCATCACTCCTTATCGAATGGCACCCGTAGAATTGTAGGAATTAAATGTGTAGTTTTAAGGATTATTTGATAAAGGCTTTATTAGACTAAGAACTTCAACTTGGGGAGCACCTATGCTATTCGTAAAGAGGAAAGACAAGTTGTTTTAGTTATGTATTGATTATAGGCAATGGAATAAGGTGATAGTGAAGAATAAATATCTGTTGCCTAGGATTAATGATCTCTTTGATAAACTCAGAGGTGTCAGTGTCTTTTCCAAGATAGATTTGAGATTGGGTTATCATCAGTTGTAAATTAAAGAGTCAAATATCCCTATAACTACTTTTAGAACTAGATATAGGCATTACGAATTCCTAGTGATGCCTTTTAGCCTCACTAATGCCCCAATAGCCTTTATGAGCCTAATAAATAGGATCTATAAACCATATTTAGACCATTTTATGAAGATGTTTATTGATGACATCCTGGTCTATTCCATGACTCAAGAAGAGTATGAATAACACCTCAAAACTATGTTATAGGCTTTGAGAGAGAAGCAGTTGTATGCTAAATTAAGTAAATGTGAGTTTTAGCTAAATGAAGTAGCCTTTCTAAGCCATATTGTCTCAGCAGAAGGTATTAGAGTGGATCTAAGCAAAGTTAAAGTAGCATTAGAGTGGAGACCTCCTAGGCATATGACTGAGATATGCAGCTTTCTGGGATTAGTTGGTTATTACAAAAGGTTTGTAAAAGGTTTCTCAATGATTACAATTCTATTAACCCAACTGTTGAGGAAGGATATGAAATTTGAATAGGATGGCTAATGCAAGAAGAGGTTTGATAGATTAAAGGTGATGTTAACAAAAGTCCCTATCCTCACTCAACCATAATAGGGAAAAGATGTTGTCATTCATAATGATGCCTCACACAATGGGCTTAGTTATGTCTTGATGTAAGTAGGCAAAGTGATTGCTTATGCCTCTAGGCAACTGAACTGACATAAGAAGAATTATCCTACTCATGATCTAGAGTTAGCTGCAATTGTCTTTGCACTAAAAATTTAGAGACATTACCTATATAGTGAAAGATGTTACATCTACACTGATTATAAGAGCCTAAAATATCTCCTTATATAGAAAGAGTTAAACTTACGGCAACAATAGTAGTTTGAATTGATAAAGGATTATGACTGCTTGATAGATTATCATTCGAGAAAAGCAAATGTAGTTACAGATACATTGAGCCAGAAGTTAATGGTTGCTATAAGAGCAATGCATACCAGAATGGAGTACACAGAGGAAAATGTTATCTTAGACGAACTACAAATTAACCCTGATTCCAAGTAGCAAATAAAAGAGGCACAGATACGAGATGAACAATTGGTGCAAACCATAAGTAAAGTTAAAAAAGGGAAGACTGTTGAGTTTGAATTGAGAAGAGATGGATACTTATACTACCATGGTAGATTATGTGTACCTAAGCTAGATGAGCTCAGAATGCAGATTTTTAAGGAGGCAAATGAAGCTTCTTATTACATGCATCTAGGAAGCACAAAGATGTACTTGGATTTGAAACTTTAGAATTAGTGGGTAGGAATGAAACATGATATAGCATAGCATATGGCTAGATGTTTGACGTGTCAATAAATGAAGGCTGCATATTAAGTTCCTTCGAGATTGCTACATCCAATAGTAATACCAGAATGGAAATGGGAAAAAATTATTATTGATTTTGTGATAAGATTATCAATAACTCAAAGCAAATGTGATGTTGTATGGGTGATTGTGAATAGAATGACTAAGATAGCTCATTTTATCCCTATGAGGATGGACTATTCTCTTAATAAGTTAGCAAGACTGTACATTTATGAAATTGTGAGATTGCTTGGAGTACTAGTAGCAATTACTTTTGATAGAGATCTTTGATTTACTTCTAACTTTTCAAAGAAGCTACATGAAGTTCTTGATACCTAATTGACATACAGTATAACTTTCCATCCTTAAATAGATAGGCAGTCAAAATGGGTGATTTAGGTATTAGAAGACATGTTAAATCATTATGCCATAGAATTCAAAGGAAGCTAGGACTAGTACTTATCTTTGGCTGAGTTTGCATATAATAATAGCCATCAAGCAAGTTTAGGAATGGCACCTTATAAGACATTATATGGCAAAAGATGCAAAACTCTTCTCTACTGGAGTGAAGCAAGTAAATGTAAGATTATGGGACTTGACTTGGTTAGAGATGCAAAAGATAAAGTCAAGATTATAAGAGAGAGTTTAAAGGCTGCCACAGATTGACATAAGTTTTATGCTAATTTGAAAAGGTGGGATATTGAATATGAAGTGGGTGAAAAAGTATTTTTAGAGATATTTCCATGGAAAAAGGTATTTAGGTTTGGTAAAAATAGGAAGTTTAATCCTAAATTCGTTGGCCCCTATGAAATTATAGAATGATGGGATCATTGGCTTATAGATTAGTTTTACTACCTAAGTTATCACATATTCATGACATGTTTCATGTCTCAATATTGAGGTGGTATAGATCTAATCCATCTAATGTAATACCTACAGAAGAAATTCAAGTGCAACTAGACTTGACTTATAAAGAAGAATCAGTGTAAATTTTGGCTAGAGAGGTTAAGCAATTGATGAATAAAGCTATACCACTAGTTAAGGTGCTATAAAAACACCATAATATAAAAGATGCCACATGGGAGAATAAAGAGCAAATGAAGGCTCAATACCTATACCTATTCTTACCAAGTAATTTCAAGGATGAAATTTTTTAAGTGGGGAAGAATTGTAACACCTATAAATTGAGGTTTTATGAATAGTACCTCAGAGGCTTGAACAGTGTTCCTAGGGAGCCAAGACACCTTTGTAAGGCCAGGGAAGGTGTACTAGTCATAAAATTTTGACAAGCCAAAAAATAAGGAAAATAAAGTAATTTAAAATTTTAGCAAATTGATAATTCATTTCAAGCAATAAACTAGTGAATAGTAACTTTAAATGAGTTGAGTTTGTGTTAAGACAGCTCTGAGATGTGCCTGAATAAACCTGAAAATATCATATCATCAAGGTCAAAAATTCCACTGAGTTCAATAGTGAAGGAATTTTAATTTTCTGAGGTCATTTGATAATTTTTCAAAATTTCTTGTTATAGCGAGTGAATAGTACACCCACATGCCATTAGAGTTTGGACCTGAAATTTTATAAGGCTCTAAAGGGGCATAATCAAGGATTTTTAGAACAAAAGCATTTATTTTTAGATGTTTAGAATGGTTTTTAAAATTTGCTAAAATTTAAGATGAAATTGGAATTTTTTAGGCCATTAGATCACCACGTGTTGCGATCAAACCAAACCATGCCACTTACTCTATAGATATACCATTACACATGGGAGAGGTCTAAATGTGTAAAATAAAGCCATCTTTGTAATGCCTATGTGTCGAGGCTCCGTAAATAATGCCATTAGCTCCGAGAAGTGTGCATAGGGTGCTAAGTAACTTACACAAGAATCAAGGTAGTAACATTGGTAATTAAACTTTAAGGGTTTATAAATTGATGAAAAACGTAAATTTTAAAAATTTAACAGAGTTAATAATTCATTTCAGGCTATAAACTATTGATCTATGGGGTTAAATTGAGTTGGGCTGAGAATAACTGGGCATATGCCTAGACGGACCCAAAAATATCATACCTTAAAGCTAAAAAATTCCGTTGAGTCCATTGGTAAAAGAATTTTTGAAATCCGAGGTCTTTTGCAAATTCTCATAATTTTTGAGTTTAGTATATAAATCAAGGTAGTTTGTAAACTATCTTATTGATGGAATTTGGCTGCAAAAATTTATAAGCATGTAGATGGGATTAAAAAAGTAATTTTAAAACAAATGGCATAATTTTTTTAAATTTTTTATGATTTTTAAAAATTTTCCAAAGTTTCTATCGAAATCGAGTAGTTTCGGGATGATTCAAGAGGTTACCCACCCATGCCAAGCCAACTAGCCTAAAGACCTTATATGTGTTAAACACATGATACCAAGTGGCAAAATCCACTTATAACCTCAAAAATTTCCTTTCTCTTTTCCTACTGGAATCGATGCCATCTTTAGTAAATCTCTCCATTTTCATGCTCTTTTCCAAGCTTTTTCCTCTAGCAATTATCACCAAAATTCATCTTCATATGTTAAGGTAATTGTAGAGGAATAATTGAGAAAAAAGGATTTCTCAAGAATTAATTAAAATTCATCAAAGGGAGCAAGGTTAGAAGGCATTTCCAACAAAGGCAATAAGCTTTCATGGTGAGTTCTTCATAGTTTTTATTGAATTTTCTAAAGGATTTTAAATAGGAATAGCTACCTATGAGTGCTTTGAATCCTAATAAATGGCGTTTGTATGATTTTTAAGGGAATTAAAGTGTGAATTGGCTTAAAGAATAGGGATGAAAGGCGCAATAAAGAGGTTGGAATTCTTAAGTTTTTAAAGGCTTAAAGTTATTGGGAAATCATCTCCTTATGACTAAGGTATGTGAATTCATACCATTTACTTCATGCCCTCCCATCTTTTGTGACATGAATATGGTAATTGAGTATGGAATAGTCATATAGGTGGTGAAAATTATGTATTTGGTGTAGGTCTTATAGTGATCGAGAGGTATTTAGTAGTGTATATGGTATGTGTGGCATGTGTGATTGGGAAAAATGTGTGATATTAGCTTGTGTGTGATGGCATAACATGAATAAGTAAGAAAAGCTATAACTAAAACATGTGTATGCTTTATAGCATGGTTATGGCATATATGATAAGTATATTAGCCTAAATAGCATGGTAAAGGCAATGTGTGTGTGTGTATGTTTATATGATAAAATAACATGTGTATGTAAGCTTAAAAATGAATAAAAGCATGAATAGGACACTAAGCTACTTATGGCCGAGAGCTTGCATAAGGGTATGCTAAATGTGTGGCATGTAAATTTGATAATTGGCATG
>CANXYI012092705.1:0-16718 GCA_948208565.1 Hura crepitans
AAAGTTACAATTAGATTTTTTTTATTATTATTTTTTAATGTATCACAATTTTTTTTCACAAAAATCCTTAAATAATTAGGTCTCAATATCATCTTTTGGATTTGATTAGGACAACATTTTAACTTTGTGATTGATTCCCAATAATATCCTAAAAAAAAGTGTTATTTTTTTCATTTATTGTAAAACTTGTTGCAAAATGAATTTCAAAATTGGTATAGAAATTCATGGTAAGAAAGAATTTTGAGAGAAAATAAGAGATGAATAAACTACTTTTAATTAAAATGAAAGGGGATAAATTGATTGCAAATGATATATTTCGTACTAGTTGGATAAAAAAAATAATGTTAAAGGTTAATTAATGATGATCATAAGATACTTTATTTGGAAAATAACGACAATATGCATAATATCATCATAGGGAAAGATACATAGAAATATTATTATTATTATTATTATTATTATTATTATTATTATTATTATTATTATTAATGCAGGGGTAATTCCAATAGATTAATTAATTGTTTGAAAGATTGTATATTTCCATGGTGAAAAGTTTAGTTTAACTTAGTTGCAATGCAAAAGATTTACAGATTAATTAATTTGGTTGAAAATATCAAAATAATTAGTTTGCTTTATAACATAGGGTCATATTAAATGTTAATATATTAAATGTAAAATGATGGGCAACTTTTGCAGAGTTAATTGCTTGAACTTTAATCAAAAACAGAATTTTAATTATTTGTTTATTTATTAATTTTGAAAGCTGATTTATGGCTTTTTACATAAATAAAAAAATAAAATTATGGAGTTTGTTAGGAACTCCAGAAAGCAGACATAATCATATTTGCTATGAAAAAAATTGATCCCTTTTGAAGCAGCAGTATTCTCCCTCTAACGGAGTTTTGGTCCCCTCATTTATATATATATATATTTAATTTTTTTTATTAAAATGAGAATTTGATTCTCTTTTCTCATCTCTTTTCATATATTTTTTTTTGTCAACTAATAAAATCAAGAACCTGTATATAATGTGGATATATACCCAACAACATTTTCAAAACTAATTTCTTTTAGAATCTGACATTTGCTTTTAATTGTTGGACACTAATTTTTGGGAATAGAACAGATTCACATTCACCTACAAATAGCTGGCTTTTTTTTTTAAATAATAATAATAAAAAAATTGGATTGGAATAATTAGATCAGCATATCTGATTTCTGTCTTGTTATGAGTAGAGAATTATTTTTTCTATAGAAAAAAAAATTATGAAATGGAAAATCTTATTTACCTTCTGCTATGTGCTGTTTCATTATTATTATTTGGCTATTTTTTCATTGGACCGGTTAATGATGGACAAGTTAATAGAAAATTGCATATATAAGAAAAGGAATGATTTTTTTTGGCACGCGGGAGTTTTTTATTGATTGATCTATCTAGCCAAGGGAAAAAAATTAATAAGAAAATTAACAAGTTAATTGAAGTTACAAAATGATTTTAAAGAAATATAAAGAGGAAAAAAGAAAAAAAATAAGTTTGTTAGAATATTTTAATTTAATTTATTTGGCTCAAATGGTGGCTCAACTCACCTCTTTCTTTTCATTGTAGGTGACTTATCTTATCTGCCCTAAAATATCATTGGTTGTGGTATAATGAAACCCTAGCTACAAAGTAATGCACCTCAAGAAGTTAAACTGTTATTGAAAGATCTTCTTAACCTCAATGTTTTTGAAGCATGATTGATGTCTCTTCTTCACAGTTTTTCTCTAGGGCTATAGTTGATAATTTAAAAAAAAAAACATGTTCTTTATTTTATTATTTGAAATTGGTAGAGGAAAAGAAAAAAAAAATAATTTTCTATTTTCACAATATTTTACCCTTTTATTTCTACAACTTATTTGTATCAATATAAGATTATAAAATATATGAAAATTACAAAATTGTAAATCCACTTGTTAAATATATTTAGTGTGAGGAGTGTGTAAAACCATACTAAAAATAGAAACAAAATTTGATTTTATTTATTTTTGTTTAATCGGTTTGATTTTTCTAAAAAAAATCAATTTTTTAAAATTAAAAATCGAAGAAATCACATTAGTTAAACTTTTAGAACTACATCATTTTGATATTTAATCATAATACATTTATATAATTAATATATAAAATGTATTAATATATATATTATAAAAAGCAAAACAAATAAATTATAAATTTGACTAAAAACTGAACTGAATCCATACAAAATTAATAATACAATTTTATTCATCTCTACAAATTCTAGAACTTTAATCTTCAATTTGATTTAATTTTGGACTAAACTAACCATTGATTGTATTTAATCCTATATATCCTTTAAATATTATGTATTTTTAAAAAGTATGAAGTGTGGGGAAATTTTTTTTATATGCTATAATAAACTCATACTTTAATGAAATTAATAAAAATAACATTTTGTGCACAGAAAGATAAATAAGTAAAAAAATAAAATTAAAAAATTACTGTATATAAGAATTAAAAAAAAAGTAACATCATATACATAGTAAAATAAAATAAGTAAAAAAAAATTAACCCACATGCACAGTTAGTTAGTTATTATTAGATAACAATAAGAATTCATATTAGCTTTTCTTCTCTATTAAATAAATTCTTTAAATATTTCTATAACTATCTGTCAATATTTACATTTTTTTCTTTTTACAGATGAGGTTTTAAATAATCGAGGCAAACATTTAATCACTAACAACAAATAATTAAAATTAGGAATTTGAGAATTCTTATGCCCATAATATATAAAAATTATTTTTTCAATATCGATGGAATAACAAAAATAAATAAATAAATAATTGATTAATTTCAGTAGGGGTGCAAGTGTAAGAAAGACAGGATAGGGTGAAAGGGCAAAACCCACCCTGACAGCAGCCACTAATTCACAAGTGGGAGGCAACTCCAAATCTTCTTCGAGCCCTATCTTGTTGGGGCGTGAAACACACGCGCCTAAGGAACTTAGTATGTAAATGTTAATAATATAATGAATGAATGGCTATGCTTTGGTTATTTCCGATCAGATGTCACCTTCATCTCCAATCCCATCACATAAGAGTCCTTCAACTCAGGGCTCTGAAGTCAATGCCACACAATATATATATATATGAAGAGCAAGGGAGAGGTTTTTCTCTATCTATTTTCTATTTAGTGTGTGTGCACATAGTTGTACAAATATTTGATTCCTAGTTAAAGCCTTAGATAATAGCTACCATGGTGGCATAGATGCTTTTCCCCAAAAAATTCCAAATATAACCAATACCCTTTTCCTCTTCATACTCTTAAGTTCTTAACCAAAAAAAAAACATCGGGTTGCATTTTCTCTCTCTAACCAATACCAATCCAATTTAGAGAGAGAATGACCAAACCATAGTCCATTCAAGAGAAAAGAAAAACACTAGATATATTGGCACAAGTACAACAACACAAACAAAAACAAAAGCAAATAATAAGCAAAAGACCCTTTTCTTTCCCCTTTTTTTCTCCTTTCCTCTCTCTTCCTTCTTCCTCAAAAACCCTTGTTCTTCACTCCTTTCATCTCCAAACCTCTTCTCTTAGTAGAATTGCCAAGAAATCAAGAACTAGCAATGGAGACCACAGCAAGAATTCAAGAAAACAAAAACCCATCTCCACTAAACTCACCCCATAGCAACAATGGTGTCCAACTGCAAATTCAAACTCCACCACTCACGCCCATACCCATACCCAGATCCGACTCCAATCCATACCCAACGACCTTCGTTCAGGCAGACACTTCTACTTTCAAACAAGTGGTTCAAATGCTAACCGGTTCGACCGAAACAGCAAAGCAAGCTGCTTCTTCTCCTTCTTCCCCTTCATCATCTTCTCCAAAAGATCTTCCATTAACATCATCGTCTTCAAGAAACTTCACCATCCCACCAATCAAAAGCGCCCAAAAGAAACAACAACAGCAGAACAGCTTCAAGCTTTACGAAAGGAGGAACAGTAATCTTAAAAACAGTCTCATGATCAACACTTTGTTGCCCAGTTTTGGTAATAATTTTAGTAACTCAGTTACTGGGTTTTCTCCAAGAAATAATAATAATAATAAGAGTGATCAGATGCTGTCTCCAAGCTTGCTTGATTTCCCCAAATTGACGCTGAGCCCAGTTACTCCATTGAATCAAGACCCTTTTAACAAGAGCTCTCCATCTTTTGGGAATTGTTCATCATCATCATCATCTGAGGAGGAGAGAGCGATTGCCGAGAAAGGGTTTTATTTGCATCCTTCTCCTATTTCTACTCCCAGAGATTCTGAGCCCCAATTGTTGCCTCTTTTTCCTGTTACTTCTCCTAAAGTTTCTGGTTCTTGATTTTTCTTCATTTCTTCAAGATTTCTGCAAATTCAGCCGGCAAGAAAAGAAAAAGAAAATCTCCATGCTTAACAACAAGAAGAGGTAGAGATCCATCCATCTTTTGTTTCAATTTTACAATTTGATATCTATCTCTCTCTCCCTTCTCTTTTTTCACTATATATATATATATATAGTAAATCTTTTGTTTAGCCTTTTTTTTTTTTTTTTATTTATGTATGGTTTTCTTCCTTTCTTACTTTTATCTTCATCTACTTATAAATGGGGAATATTATTTAGGGAGAATTTATATTCTTGAGGCTTTTTATGTATCAAAAAGGGACAATGAATATATAATGTCCTATGTATTGATTTTCAAGAAGTAATGGGCTGCCTGTATGATCTTCATATTCTCCATATCTCTTTTTTTTAAATAAAATAAAATTTATGATTGCTCTCTCTATAAACATTCTTCAAGAGTGAGGAAAGGAAGTTTTGTGCTCAATCGATGTTATGCTATCTAACAAACACAGAAAATTGTTACATTAATTCATACTAATGACTTGTGTTCTTGCAATATAATTTTTTCAATTATGTAATTAATTCATGAAAGTTGAGTTCTATTTTTAGAGTGTTAATGAGCCCTCTAAAAAAGACATAATATTTTCTAGCTAATAGAAGCATAATTTTTCTTATAATGGCCCACTTACTCAAATATTAACTACTTCATGACATCATTTTAATTTTTTTTTAAAACAATCTATCATTGACTGTAAGAGTAAGTAAAATTCTAACATTCATAATGAAGAAAACAAATAAAATAGTTACTAATAAATATTTAAAATAAGATAGGATATAATAGAGTATTTCTCTCTTGATCATCAATGATTCTGAATTAAGATATGATACATCTTTAAAGTTTGAAAGAAATCACTTTACCTTTCAATGGATTTATCTAATATGAATTCATATCAATAAGACTAGTAGATTACAAATACGGAACGGTAATTTACATGCAAATATGCCATAGAAAAAATGTTGCTTTTATATAGCTTTTATTATAGAAATTCTATCACTTTGGCTTTTTCTTATAGTGTGAATGATATGGTTACTGTCTTACTGATAACTCCTGATGACTTTATAGAAGTTTTTGCTGAGTGAATCTTTGATATGAGATATTCTGGCAGTATGAGGGATTGCCCGTTTTAGTTGGAAGGAAGTGCCCTTAGATTTTAGGGTATCTAACATGATGTATAAAGTTACTTACACAAAGAATTGTAGAAGAAAACAGAAGCTAATGGCCCTTCTCAGAAACTTTGTTTCTTTCAAGAAGTAAAGTCATTGTCCTTCGCCATATCACGTTTGATGCTGCTGCTATATATCCACGCATGCTTGCTGGCTATATGTTTATTTTCTTTCTTTCATTTTTTTTTAAATTTATATTAAGATTTCCAAATATAATTTCAAAACCCAGGTGTTAAAGTTAGAATTTTCAATAATTAAAGAATTAAAAAGAATATATTTCATAATTCATCCCTACATTAGTATGCAAAGACGAAGAGAAAATTAAATTATAAAATTAGAGAGACTAATTATGAGGAGATTTTCAACATTATAATCTGCTAATGCAAGAGTAAAATAAACCCTTTAAATTTATTTTAATGGTCAATTGAGGCTTTCAATTCCACCCCTAAAGAATCAATTTTGGCCAAATATGCCCCAATTTAACAATTAATCATACTTAGTTGATAAAATATTCAACCACTAGAATTGTTGCAAATTGAAATCACTGATGAGAAAAGAAAATTTGTAATATGACTATGTTGATGGGTCGAAAATACATAAAATACTTTATCGCAAATTAGTGCAATTTTTATTTTTTTAAAATGTTTATTCGATTTAGTTTTAATTCATTAAGGATAGAATTAATCCAATCAAATTATAAATATAAATTGACCTAATTGGCTATTAAGATGAACTTAAAAGGACCCACATGGCTTTGAAGCCTAAGCCTAATTAAAGAATGTATCTTTTGCCTCTAACTTGTTCAAAGATGCCATCAAGATTTTGACTTGAAATTTTGCTATATTGAAACCACACTTCCCTCTCTTCATTTTTTTTTCAAAGCTCCATTGAACCCCTTGAATCTCTATTTTTTTCCATTTATTATTATTATTATTATTATTATTATTATTATTATTATTATTATTATTATGTGTTCAATTCATCCCTACTAGAGGCGGAAAAAAAGGAGGGTGTCAATTGCATAAAGGGCGAAAAGAGCACTTTTTGTGGGCTCAAATGAAAATAGTTAAGAATTTAGGGGCCAAATTTGTTTTTAGCTTATGAGAAAACATTTCGTTTTGTTTTGTTTCATTTATTTATTTATTTTTATTATTTGGAGAATAAAAATAAATAAATTGCTAATTATAAATATAGAGGAAAGCCAAGAGGGCTTTTATTTTTTTTTTTTTTTTGCGCGTGATGATGATGATTGAAAATGAAGTAAAAAAAGAAAGAGTAAGAGCCGAAAGAGAGATTAAAAAAAATAAAATAAATAAAGAAAATTAAATTACTTTTCCTAGGAGTTAACTTTGTCAACATATGCACTTATGGGATTGGTTAATAAAATAGACAAAGTACCACTAGATTTTTTTTTTTTTACTTCTGTGAACCGCAGAATTACTTAATTTGACTGTCTTTCCTTAGATTATGACCGGTAAGTAAAAAGTTGATACATATTCAATTTTTTTTTTACCGCCGGTCTAATATATACTACATTGAAGGAAAAATATTTTTCAATTTTTTATAGCTAAAAAGTTGGAAAAATTGTAGAATGGAGAGGGCACTTCTACAAAGGTAGGTTTCTTTATTTTTTTTTTAATTATTCGGAGTAATCAAAATATTTTTATTTGATGTTTTAAAATTTAAAAATATAAGTTTATATATTAAAAATTAACAGGGAAACAAGAATATCATTCGTCACTTCGTTTGATGTTTTCTTTTTAAATAGTTGTCAAGAAAAAGTATAAATATAATTTCTTTCTCAAGCCAAAAAAAAAAATTGTAAAAAAGAATATATGAATATAATATGGATAGAGGTTGTCCTTCGTGTGTTATTTTCTTTGCCGCATATCAGTTAGCATATGATGGAGTGAATATTTCTGGCCTAAATTGGATGTATGAGATTAACAATGAATTGTTACGTAAAAAAAAGTTATAAAAAAATAATATATTTACCTAATAATTAATTTTATCACTCTTTATTTTATGTAATAATTTAATATTAATTTAATGTATGAGTAATTTCATGTATCAAATTTAGATAAGACTCTCTAAGTGGAGTAGCGACTTGTGACTTCTCTCACAGTGTGTGCTATGCCTACACTTACACATTTGCCTTGTATTATTACTTTTAAATTATATACGCAATTGCTTAGAGAAAATATATACCCACATTATTACATTACTTTTTTCATATAGATAAAAGAAATTGAAGTCTTAAACCTAAAATCTTTTATTATGTTAGAAATAACTTTTATTTTTCAGAGAATACTTAATCTTATATTTTTAACTACTTTTTTACATAGTTATTTGTTTATTTATTTATTTTGAATCAGAGGAATTTGGTTTCATTTAATGCCTATGAAAAGAAAGTCATGCAAGAGCAAATAAAACAGTACAAACATGCCAAGCCCAAACAAGAAGTAAACCCACCCTAACTCATCAGGATTAATAAAAGCTAGATGTTCCTTTACTGGGAGTTCAGATAGATTCTGATTAAAGAAAATTCTAAGTAGGAGTTGTAAAATATATGAAAACAAAATCCTAAGTGGGGGTTACTATTAGAAACAAACTAAAACAAAATGAAGTTAAATTGTTACTTCAAAGGCTAATGATAATAATAAAATGAATTGGGAATAAACCAAATTAATAAAAAACTTGTGAATCATAATATATATCAAGTTGGTGGTAGTGGTAGGACCTTCCCAAATATCATAACATTATATATATATGATTCTAAATTACTTTCAAAATATCTATGAAAGTGGTCTCAATAATAATTAGTAGTAATAATTAGAGGGCAAACAGGGTAAAGACTTTGCCTAAAGAATGTCAACAAGTTGAATCCTTTTCCAATTACTGATGATGGGTTCTTTTGACATAGTAGAATGTACAAACCACTAACTTTACATCTTCAATTAAGCCTTTTTACTGATTCCCATTTTGACATTCTATTAGCGTTTTATGCTCTTAACTATAATGCATTGCAGAATATACTCTTTCGAGTTTTAAAAATATTTCATATTTTAAATTTAAATTCGAAGTATCTAATTAATAAAATAAATTCCCTAGCGAATTTCAATTTCCATTGAAGAGTATGATATTTTTTTTTAAGTCCAAAACGTATCAAGTAAAACAAGCTGGAACAGCATCACCGACATGAAGACAAGGGAAGAAGTTTGGACTGCCTAGCAATACAATTGAGCAGCCAAGTCAGCCTGTCTTTTCTTCTCTTGAAACTATCATAAGAGGAGCTCTTTTTGTTCTTCTGCATATTAATAAAATATTCAAGAGCCATGAACAGATGAACTGGCATGCAAATCATACTCTGATTTTCTTTCTCATTTTGTCGGATCAAACACAATCTTCTAAAATTTCAAAGAGAGAGAGAGAGAGAGAGATTAAGAAGAGTTGCAAGCATTCTCATATATTGATACAACTTAATATAGAAAAGCTGCAATGAGATACAACATGCTGAAAAAGATCTTATTTATGCATACATCTGTGACCAGCATAATGTCTTTACTTCATTCTACAAGAACAGAACGGACTTCAGATTTCTGAGAAAGAGTTAATTGTCTTGAATCCATGATTCGGAGGAAGAGGAGCATTTCCTTTTCGGATAGATATCATAACCTCCAAACCTAAGTCATCAATAAAATTTCCAATGCTTTTAACATTATTAAGACTGCTGAATACGCAAAAATTGTATCAATACAAATATATGATGCAACATTTAAGGAAGTCGGGAAGCTTGAGATATCATCAGACATAAAGAGATAAAACTTTCAATGATTGCATTCGCTGGGGTGCTCCGACATTTCTTATGTTTTACTGAAATTTTAGACACCTTAGAGTTGTCATTAGTTTCTAAATGTGATAAACTCTCATTTAGAAAACAAGAAAATGTATAAAACTTTGGGCGAAAATAGATGTGAAGTGATCTCCATAAGAAATGGTCAAAAGCTGGTAACAGAGGAAAGGACTCAAATTACACTTCCACGCTATGGTGATGACAAACACATTAACCCTTTGTCAATTGATCGATATAATGACAGGTGATGAGAAAGGGACTGGAAGTATTTATAAAGTGCTAATGTGATAAAACTCCAACAAAGTTATGTTTTAACAGAATTTCAGTAGTTTTCAGTACCTGCTCCTTTTGCAGCTACAGCTTCTTGAATGACATCTGTTATGAACAAAATTTCAGATGGTTTATCTACTCCAAGCGATTCAAAAATTTCAAGGTAACTGCGTGCTTCCTTTTTGTTCCTGCAAGCAAGAGAAGCTATGTAATAGCGTGTTCCCCAAACCAAATCCAAGCCACGATGGAACTAGAGTATTATCTACTTACCCCACCGCAGTATCAAAAAATCCAGACAAATATTTTCTCAAGTTCCCATAGTTTGTTTTCCCAAATATAAGCCTTTGAGCCAGTCGACTACCACTAGAATATATATACACCTGCCACAAGAGACAAAGTAACCAACAAAGAAATATAATTATTGCAATTGTGAAAATAAATCCAAATGAAACTATATATTTTGTTCTCATTATCCTACATTGTAAGTGAATGCTATTGACAACCCAAACAATAATAGAATAGTGGATTAATCTTACATTAAGACAACCCAAAAACTTATCCTTGCCAAGTAAACAGAGTCCAACAGTTTTACTTTAAATGTACGCCATGTCTTCTCCATATTAATATATTTCATTTTTATTATTGGTACCAAACCCAGGTAACACATTCACTAGACGCTGAAACACACTAACAAAAATAGGAGGGGAGATTAAACTTATTCATCAGAAGCACAAGCTCAGGTATCTCAAATGTATGTCTGATCCAAGAGAAACATATCCTTTATATTCTGAACTAGTAATTCTACTATGTTTAATTGATAATTTTCTTGCCACACAATCAAAGCAGGTTGACAAGCGAGAATATTGTTGTTCGACTCCATTTATGAAATTGAGTTGCCTGCTTTGATAAGAAATAGAGGGACACAAACAGTGCATTTGGAATTATATGATAGTTTAGATGGAAATTGAATAGGATATAAGTGAGAGAAAATGACCTTTATCCTGCCAAACAGGGCTTTTGGAATTAAATGATCGTTTAGATGGAAATTGAATAGGATGTAAGGGAGAAAAAGAAAATAACCTTTATTCCCAAAGCATGCCACTTCTCTAGAGCTTCCGGTACATCATCAAAAACTACTCCTTCCAACTCATTATTCTCGAATCCAGTTCTCCAAATATGACCCTGCATAATTAGGAATCCAGAATATAAGTTGTATACCAATAACAACTACCTTTTGAAAAGTTCCCGATCAAATTTTTCTGAAACTCACTTGTAATTGTTTCAAGGCTGTAATCTTCCGATCAGCTCTAATCATTGCTTCAACATTAGCAACTAAAGCTGCTATTACCTCCTCTTTCCCTTCGTTATCTGAAGGAATGGGCAGAGCCCCATTTACCCCTTGGGCCAGATCATCTTCAACCTGCAAGATGGTTAAGAAAATTATAACAGTTCATGACGACAGGATACTGAAGGAGCTTGAAACTTAATTTTAATAAGAGAACAATAAGTACAATCACCTGATAGCATGCACTAGAAAGCATAAATTAATGTGATGGATATTCGTTCAACAAGTACAATCATACCAAAACTTCTTAAAGAAATCTTACTTGAGATCGCAGTAATTTTATATCATCTTGAGTTTCTGCAGTCTCATACGTTGCGGACAAATGCCTCCCAACATTATCACGAGCATATGGAAAGAGAACATCAGCAACAAATGATATGGGCGTAGTGGTCCCTTCAATGTCAAGAACAATGCAGCGCTACAAGCAAATGATTTAGAAAATTAATGTGCAATTTCAATAGTTTAAATATTACAAACACAAGCACTACTTAATTGAAATCCCAAGTGAAGTACTAAAGAGAACAATAAATTTTAATACTATATTAAGCCCTGAGTTATAGGATATTAAAAGTAAAAGGCATTAAGTATTGGTAGTGATAAGTTCAGTTGTTAAGAACTAACTGGCAATGGCTCCATTTCATGGCCTGCGTTCCTCGTTATAGCCTTGACAGATGTGCTTATGTTTCCTTTAGTGCCTAAACTTCCTTTGACATGAATGGGACCATGATCTGGAGTAGAACAGTCCAACCCCAGTTGATGAAGTTTGATAGCAGCATCAAATAGATAGTGATAGCATTCAGCCTGAAAGTTAAGAAACCAATTTAAGTATAGCATAAAAAGAAAGTGCTGAAGAGAAAGAATACCCTAAGAAGGACTAATCTATTACTGGAGACAGAAGATTGAACTGGAGCAAAATTAAAAAAGCATCTAGTTAATGTGTTCTAACATCTGAAATCTCAGCAGTTGATATGCAGCTCAAATTGTGATATTGTATCTAGCCAGTCATAAATGATGAACAAAATCATAATAAAGGGCTAAGGTATTCTGATTGGGAGATAAGGGACCCTCATCTATCACAGGTTTTCTTCTAAATATCATAGGAGAGAAAAAGAAAAATTGGTATTTCTTTCCTTATTTCCCTTTAATTGCTGTAAATTCTAGGGTCTTTTAGGTTCTTATATGATCACATATGTGGCATTTTTGCTGAACTAATGACAAGGAAGTAACTGGAAATAAGTTAAGAGAATAGAGATTTAGCTGGTTTAGACTACAGAAATTTGAATATATCTACGACATACCAATAACAAAGACCAAGTATATCCAAGATATATGAATAAAAAGGCGATGGATGGACATAAGCATGACCTCAGATGATATATGGAAGAAGGTTGTAGTGTATCATCATTCTACAAACTCAACCTCCTATGTTTGAGAAAGGAAAGCTCTATATATCTAACCACCTAATAGGCTTGAGGCTTTAGTTAAGTTTAATTGAGTAAACAAGACCAATAAGGGTTTCATAAAAACATCCCAAGGTTTTAACTATAAACACACACACACAGTGGAAAAACAAGAAGAACAATATGTGAGTGCCCAAACAATAACTGTTAGGGATAAGACCTTGTTTCAACTCTAACAGACACATTTATTAATAACCAATATGGAAGTTGCAAACAAAATGGGGACAGGAAATCAGCCTCTGAAAAGGAGAATATAAATTCGTTATTTCTACCTATGGCTCAAATTTTCTCAGAATCCATAATATTAGCTACTTCCACTCTAATGCCATTAATGCAACTCTTCTCTAGACCAACCACAAATATTAATCAGATAGTATGTAAACTCTGCAATCAAATCGACAATAATTTCTCATATGACTAGGGTAAATATCTGGAGATTTCTAGGATTGATCAGGACCATTTTGTTCAAAGTTTCAATTCTCAGTGAACATTAAAAAAAAAAGGAAAAAAAAACAATGATAGGCACGGAGATACATTCTGTCCACACGACAACTTTCTTCAAATCATGTGATATGCAAGCATAAACCTGAGTTTTTGCATTGATCCATGAGTCTCCCCACACATATATCCCATGATTGCGGACGAGCACAGCTGTTGATTTCGGGTAGGCTTCTATCTGAGAAACATGAACAATCCAATCAGTCTCTAGCATTATTCTTCCATGGATATACAGTAAGCAGTATTTCAAGGGAAATCTCAATAAGAAAACGTAACTTTCCTGCATCACCATCCAGTTTTCTTACAGCATTATATTCACACCATAACCAATTACGCCACTCAGTGAGTTTACTGATAACACCACACAGTAAAGGTTGCAGTGACAATTTTTTTTTTCTTTGGAATAACAAATTGCATTGAATACAGAGATTTTTGTAAGAATTTGATTCAAACTTTATAGATAAAAGAAATATAAAACAGAAAACATTTAAATTAGCCATGTTATGGCTACATATAATTTTTGCTTTTTATGATCAAGCACAACATACAAGCAAAACTTCCTGTTTGCAACAAGTACTCAAGTTACTACATGAATGACTGGATGAAGAAAATATAATAAATGAATAAATAAAATTAGTCCTGTGAGCTAAGATTTAGATCTTAGGAAAAACATCAGGGTGGATAACAGAGTTGTATATTTTACAATTGTAGTTATCTTAGTTTAAACTTCATTAAGATGTACTAACGTTATGCAAAGGCATTAAAAAAAAACGTTTATTTTAAGGCATAAAGGCTGAATAGATGGATCGGTCATTATTGAATAATAGTTCTGACAGCTAGAACCCAAGGTTTTCCTTTAATTTGTTAACAAGCAAGTAAAAGTAGCATGCACCAAATACTAGCACACTATCAAACAAAAACTGTGAGCTACTGCAGAATATGAATAACAGGCAATCTCCATTTGCGTAGCTTATGATGTGAATATAATTTCAATTCGTAATTAATATCATATTTGTACTCTATAACGACCATCTGATCAGATCTATCCTATCGAGATTATTGATCATTTACTGTCACAGATTCATTTGTGTACTGCAGATGAACATTATATCAGATAACAGAATCAACACAGATCGTAGACCACAACTTATAGCAAGTACGTACAGCTTTGACAAGAGAATCTGTAAGCTCGTTTTCATAGGCTGTATTTTCTATTATGGGGACCACAAGTTCATCATAATAGCCATGCCCTTTGATTCCTTTTATCATCTCCATGTGAGTGATCTGCATGCATAGTCAGAAAAATAATGAGAAGCAAAATAGAACCTGTTGCAATACATGGCCTTTTCTAAAACCTTAAAAGATTCACATATGCCCTGAAACAACAATACAGAAAATTTGTTTTTTTCAGAAATAATATCTTGGGCAAATGCTCCAACATAGAGACCCCTACAACCTTCAAACTGATACAGCCATGGCCATCTTCAAGTGTTAGAAATTGATCATTTTAGTTAAGTTTTATACAATTAGCTGACCCCAACTCACTTGACATTAAGCCTTAGGTGGAGTTAACATGTGCATGCTCAGTATATAACTAGTGGTTTAATTTGGATTGCAGAATGCATTTAAAACTAATGAAAACTGATTCACCGAATATAAGGCATAGCAAGGAGAAGTTGACTAAAACCATAACATTTTACTCTTTAAAATTGGCAAATATGGATTAAAAACGCCAAACCAAGTATCAGTAGCTGTCTGTTCCAATATATACCTTGTGCATGTGGATCACCCATGATATATCTAGTACCGACATCATAAAATTCCTTGATTTTAATTGAGATGATAATGTTTACATCCCTATCTCCCTTCCCCCATTTCTAACCTGCTGATTTAAGACTTTACAAAGTTACTATCCTACAAGCATCACGAAACTCATGCTACATCAGATTTTAATTGAGATGATAATGTTTACATCCCTATCTTCTTTCCCCCATTTCTAACCTGCTGATTTAAGAGTTTACATGGTTATCTATACTGCAAGCATCACAAAACTCATGCTACTTCGCTCACTGCAGCTACAACAAGATGGCATCACCTAACACATACACAAGATCTCTCTTAAGACAATCTAAAATATTAACACCTGGTCCGACCACTGAAAACATAGGAAATTTACTATGTAGGTCAGATTCGCTCTCTGAGAGGATGGAGGGAGAGCCAATACTGAAGTTGAAAGAAATCATAAATTAACCACAAAAGAGGAGGCAAAATAAGATTGAAAATTATAATCACTTTCAAATGCCAAGAACATACTTACTCGGAATTCATTTGATAATGGACTAAGCATCGTTACAAGACAAGATTCAATCCCGTGACTATGAATAACAGCTCCTGCATCACGGATCTCATATGCCTGGATAAAAGAAGTTTTTATTGACACTTTATGAAAGAAAAAATTGTAAACCAAAAACAGAAGAATGATAGGCAGCATCTTATTACAATAAAATTGGCTGAAACAGTAGTAGAGTATTAATAAGGCAATTTTATATAGTTTATGCTTTATATATGTATAAAGACAATGAAAGATATTGTGCAGGAATTTTGCCAAAGCTAGCAACTAAAGTGCTTTTTATGACCTTTAGAAAAGTTAGAAATTAAAATATCTTTACGACCTTCAGAAAAGTTCATGAGAAATTATAGGAGCATTGCCAAAGTTACTGGTCCAATTTCAAGACTTTGTAGAACCAGTTTTTACAAAAATTAGAGAGCAAGTCTGCAATTTTTAGAAATTGAGTTGTGCTTTATTACATAGACTAACATAAAAGTTAAACAAATAGACATGCCCTTGTAGGGCATAATAAATCAAGAGAGAAAGAAATGCTTACAAGCTTACACCGGTCTTCTTTGTTACCCTTTTTCTCCTTTTACAAATGCAATCTAACATTTTCTCATCTGATTTAATAAATCACAATACTTAAGGTGTGAAATAACAAGTGCAACCTTAATCACTATGCAGTTTTACCTTCCAATTAACAATTTGCCCAACAGATAATGAAAACAATAGCATGGAAATAGAATGAATTTTTAACACCTAAATATTGTAAAGAAAATAGGTGATACACGAATTAAGCAGAATATTTCAAATGGGGATTAAGTCCCTGTTGCCACAACACAAAGCCATACAGCTCTCAATATCTAGTGGTTAGCTAGTTAAGCTATTCCATTTAGAAGATGAAGTAGAACATATGGGCTTAAGTCTGTCCACATATAACACTAGAAGAAAGTTTGACCTCCACTTGAAGGTCGCACACCAAACCACAGGTTTCATTCCTCTTTATTTCCCTACAATGTGATATTGATAAAACTGGATGTGATTAAATTTGTTAAAATACTAGCTAATTAACATCATGATCAAAAGAATAAAGCTTCATGACATTTATACCCATGATTTTCTGAATGACTAGAGCAGAAATTAGTATTTAGAAGGGATCTAATTTTATCACATTTAACCAAATAGCACAACCATAGCATCCTCTCATTTTAGATGTTGGGAAGGATAGTCATGCAACAGAACAAAATATTTATGTCAGATTTGAAGAAAATAAATTGTTTTATTTTCTGCTGTATGAATTACATAAGGAGAGGAGGTTTTTATACTTAAATCTCCTCACTAAGAAAGGAAATAATACAATTA
>CANXYI012092741.1:0-12041 GCA_948208565.1 Hura crepitans
CCAACGGTGTCGATCGTGCACAGAAAAAGGTATAAACTTTAACTGTTAACACACCAAGAATCCAAGAAAAGAAAATGGAGGATACATAGTTACTTGTGGCGTTTGGTGATCTTTAAAAGATTACATCACTGGGGACAGACCGTGTGCAGTATATGGAGGAAATTAGTCAGCTTCACAGTACTGAACGTGCACTCTATTTGCTATAATGGAAGGAAGAAATTATATATATATATATATATATATAAAATTATTATTTATCATATCATAAATAAATTATATTATTAACAAATCAATTAATAAGTCGCCTGACATATATTTTTTTTTTTTCAACTTTTTATTAAATTTTTAAATTAAATTGTACATGTATAAATAACAAAAATAATTATTTTTATATTCATGTCATAGATAGTAAATAAAACGAATTGGATTATAAAATGCATTGTCGATAAATTATATAAACATTTATATCATTTTTTAACTACTGAATTAATTAAATTTATATATTAAATTAAATTTTATCTCCTTTATTTCAATATTATTAATTAATTTTTTTTGGGTACAATTATAAGGTAAAAAATCCAATCATTTTGACTCCATTGCGGATGGTATCCTTTTTCTTTTTTTATTTCTGAAATATTTCTTTAAGTTACTATTATTATTATTATTTTACCATTGATTGGGGTTGCATAATTGGAGAAGGAAACGTCATTTTTCAAGGGATTTTGACTTTTCCTTGGTAGTTCTATTATCCTTTGCTTGCATGTGAAGAACTTCAGCTGGTCGTCTTCCTACTTTCCATTCCACTTAGCCATTTTCTTCTTTTCTTTTTTTTTTTTAATTTTACCAAACTTTTATGATAATTAATTTTCTTGAGGCATATAACAGTTTGGATTTTATTCTACGTTGCTACTCTGCCAACACTGTGTATTAGATTTCAGTTTCTTCTTTTTTCTTTCTCTTAAAATTAAAAATAATTATCATTAGCCAAAAAAACAATTATCACAGTTACGTCATTTTCGACATTTTTTGCAAGAATGTGATTCATCGAATTTCTCAAGACCTTTTCGAATTAATGAAAAAGACAATTCCCATTACGAACACAAAATTAATGCTCTTATTTTATTCCCATGCCTTCAAAAAGAGTGTAATGCTCAGTTTTTTTTTTTTTTATATATAACATTTGAGTTTTTCTCTTTCTTTTTTTAAAAAAAAGAAAGGGGAATAAATCATTGCATCGGTTCTTATAATTTTCTAATTATATATGATGTTGGAGAAAGTATTCTAAAAAAAAAAAGTCTAAACTAAAAGTTGAACAAAGGTAAATAAAAAAGAAAAAAGTCGTATTTAATAAAATGATAAATTAAGAGTATTCGAATTTTTTTTATAATTACAATATTTGTGATAAAATAGAAATCTAATATTTTATCAATGAAAAAAGTAATCGAACTTTTCAATAATTGAGTTTATAATTAATTCTTAAATGTACATTTATTCTTATTAGATATCACTTAAAGAAAAATATTTTAGGAATAATTTCACATAAAAATTATATAAAATAAAAGTTAAAGCATATAATGACGAATTTCGTTATTATCACCAATAATAATTACAATAACCAAATAGATTTTGAGTTTTAGTTACAATTCTTTAGAAAAACCGAAAATTTTCAATTTAAAATGCACATGCCTTTCTACAATTTGAATCAATTACTCCATAAATTAAAAAAAAAATGCAAACGTTTATTTTTTTATTTTAATTATTTCGGTTCTAAGAAAAAACAAAAAAAATAATTTTTTATTTGCGCATCTCCTACGCTGCATCTTGTAGATGGAATGCATCATGATTTATTAATCTGTTGTATGATTAAATAACATATGGTATCATAATAATAATATAATCATTATTATCACGTCATGTTATGATATGGTTAATTATTTGTTAGTATTTAATTTAATAATACAAAATGATTTAAAAAATAATAAAATTTCAAAAAAAAAATTTAGAGTAATATATTATAAGGGCCAATTTTCGGAAAGCAAGTGGTAAAGTTCAATAAACTGCATAAAAGAAACTTTGAAATAAAATTATAATTTCAAAAAATTACAAGAAACCATTAATTCCAAGACTTGTAAATTTTCTTTTCTGATTTAAAAAATTGATCAATATCAATGGTTTTAAAACATTAGGTTATTATTTTAGACTTATTTACTTTTTATATGTATTAAAAAATTAATTAATGTGGTTAAAAATATATCATTATGTTACTAAATTTTTGCCCTAATTAAAAGAATATATCAAGAAATAAATAAAATAATAAATCTAATATATTCATGGAACAGAGAGAATATGCTATACCAAAGGAAATCAAACGAAACAAACACGGTGTTAAATCTCTTGTAAGAGTGAGAAGTTTCTCAGTAGTTCTAATTTTCGTTTAACCAAACAGATCGCACGGATATGGACTACTGTGGACCAACTACCACTGATGATGAATAGACAGAGAGAAGCCAAAAGAACAACAACAGCGCGAGAGAAGCACTTCACTCTCAAGGAGGCCGCTCGTTTCACTCCAAAACCCTACTTCTATTATCAAAATCCCTCCTTTCCTCGGGCTTGATTTTATTTAATACGTTCTAAGGTCAGAGAACAACAAATCAGACACTCTCTTTTCTCGTCGTCCTCTTGAAAAACCAGAAGCATGGATACTTATGAAGCAACAAATATACTGCTTTCAAAGATCAAGAAGATTGACCCAGAAAATGCCTCCAAAATCATGGGTTACATCCTTATACAAGGTCACAATGATAGCGATTTGTTGTCCCTAGCTCTTGGCTCTGAAACCCTTTTGCATAAGGTGATTCTCCAAGCCAGAAACCACCTGGGACTTTCAACAAACGCCTTCTCCATACCTTCTGCTCCGCCCTCTCCTTCCCCGTTAAATTCGATATCAAGAACCGCTAGCAATCATAACCCCTTCTCACAATCTTCTCCTAGAGTAACTTCTTTTCTTGATTTTGCAAAAAACCCATCTCCTCATTCTTGGCCTGCTTCAGGGATGATGGGTAACAGCAATGGTACTGCTTCCATTAGCCCAAAGTCAAGTCCTTTTTTGTCTTACGATAACATTCGCGCTGCTTTAGTGGCTCCATCTCCTACGTTTGGCGGTAATGGGAGCGGAGATGCTAATAATAACATTAGTGATTTAATTAATGAGAATCAACTGGAAGAATATTTTTCTTTTCTAGATGATTTCCCTCCAAGAAGTGAAGAAATTCTAGACCCAAGGGTTCAATTGGCTAGCTTTGATATGAGTAATGTGGATACCCATCTCCATAGAAGGAGATTCTCCGAGAGTGATGCGTGCTTTGGGTCTGAAGATGGGAGCTTTGGGCCTGGCTATAGACCATGTTTGTTCTTTGCCAGGGGGTTCTGCAAGAATGGGGACAATTGCAAGTATATTCACAGTGGTTTTGACGGTGATAGTATTCCTGAGGTTGCAGCTGCTGGTGGTGGTGTCCTTGTGGGTTCACCGAGCGAAATGGAGGGCTTTTATCTGCAACGGAATGAAGAAATGATGAGAATGAAAGCCGTGCAACAGCAAAGACTGGCTTACAACAAGTACATGAATTTTCTACTGCAACAGGAGAGTGACTCTGGGAGGTATTTTTTGAAGAGATTATCCATTTTTCTTTTGCATCCCTCCCCTTATATTTTTGCAATTTTTTTTTCTAATTTGTCAGCATTTCAATGTGGAAGGTTCTGCGCTCTTTGTTGTGCTCCATGTCTTTCATTTTGGTTTCGTCATTTGAGTTTCTTGGGTATCGGGGTTTTGATGGGGAATGGTTTTTATGATAGTTATTTTAGTTAGTATTATGGTCTCAGCGAAGCACTTTAGAGCATGCATCGACCTTTTTATTACCATCTCAACTTTCTGAACAATATACAGATTTTTTTTTTTCCTTCCCACTTTACAGTAGCTCGTGTTGGTACGTTTCTGTGTCTTATTAATGCCAATATGACTTAGTCCTCAACTGAAAATCCTTTATCATTGTGCCGTTGGTTCACCCGCACAATAACATTAAGCTTGGAGATGTGCTTTCGAAGAACTTAGGCTTTTTTTTTTCATGGTTGATAATATTTGGATCATATTCCAGTCTAAATTGACAATTTGTGATGTAAAATTCAGTTTTTTCTTGGTTTTGGAACCATGCTGGTGAATTTACTAATGGTGTATTTGGTGGCTGAAGCATTTTCAGGATGGGGGCAGCATCTGTTTCGATAGGTGATGAAATTCACAAGTTCGGCCAGTTCCCTGAAAGGAATGACTTTTTAGCAATGGCAATGGAAGAAAAGGTGAACTCTTCTTCCAGGCAGATCTATTTGACATTCCCGGCTGACAGCAATTTCAAGGACGAGGATGTCTCAAATTATTTCAGGTAATTGCTTCAGTTTTAGTTTCTGATTAGGTGATGTGCAATATGACAATATGTTTTTTTTTCTTAAAAAGAATGGCTTTTATATCGCAACTCTATCTGCTGGAAAAATTTCCAAACTTGCAGTTTAGAACAATGGCAGCCTCAGTGCATCTAGTTATCTTGGACTAATTGAGTCTTTGAATATCATCCATTTGACTTTGGATCTAGGAAATGCCAGTTGCATTATTTGTTTCCCAGATTGTGCATTTGCTAGTTTGGTTGAAGCTTGTTGCTCCTTTTTCCATGTTTAATTGCTGCAGACTGCCTATAGTCTGGCTGGCATACCATGCAGCTGAGTTGCTTGTATTCTGGTTGTTTCAGAATGGACGAGTACCAGAGATTTGAGTTTATCTGGAAATGAAAATATTAAACTACCTGAAGAGAATGAAATACATAATTATAGAGATTGCAATTATTTTTTAACTCACCTACAGAAGCATATTTCTATTAACATTGATATTAACCTTTCTTGTGGAGGTATGGATTTGAAGATTGCATTCTTAGAGTTTATCAATTATGTTGCCTATAAGTATGAAGTAATGGGAGCTTGAGTGAGTTTACCTGTTCTTTAGAAATCAAAGGCTGAAAATAGTAATAACTATTATTGTGCTTTTAAAGGGCTCTTGGCTATATTAATTCGTGAAAGCATGATTTAGGTAGTGCCCTTGACATGTGATATCCTATTTACATTACCCATAGAGTCTGTGGATTGGATAATATAATTAACATTGTTTCTTTATGGTTTGAAGCACTTTTGGACCAGTTCAAGATGTCAGAATTCCATATCAACAGAAGCGAATGTTTGGATTTGTTACGTTTGTGCACCCAGAGACTGTGAAGCTTATATTATCCAGGGGGAATCCTCATTTTATTTGTGATTCACGCGTGCTGGTAAAGCCATACAAGGAAAAAGGAAAAGTTGCAAGCAAGTATGACATCTTTGATATATTGTTTTTTTCCTTATTTCTTACCCCTTGGGAATCGATCTTTTAAGTGTTAATACGACAGCAGCAGGAGGCAACAGCATTTACAGCAGCAATTAATGGATAGGGGGAATCTTTCACCCTGCTCCAACCCTTCTAGTCTTGATCCTAGAGAAATATATGATGTTCAACTTGGTAAGTAAAATGTAAATAAGCATATATTTTCCTAATATCTTGGAAATTGTTTGGAATTTTTTGTTTGTGTCGTCACTTTGTTCTCTTCAAAATCACATGGAACAGTTTCATTTCATATTGAATTTTTCTTTTCTATCTGCAGGGGCGAGAATGCTCTACAATACCCAGGAGATTATGCTGAGGAGGAAATTGGAGCAAGCCAAGCTGCAGCAAGCAATTGAACTCCAGGGGAGAAGGTTGATTAATCTGCAACTCCCTGACTTGAGGGGAGATTTTATTCATCATCACCAGCGTAGTCTGTCTGCTGGTTCACCAATTTCTTTGTCCCCTTATGCTCCATTAGATCGCAATTTAAATCTTACTTCTGATGCAAAGAATCGGGGTGTCTTAGAAGGTTGGCTGATGAGTGGATGTTGTTTAATATCACCTTGGTTTTCAGATCATTTCAAGATAGTGAAGCTTTGCTTTGGTTAATTTGCTTTCTTTCATGGCAGACAAGGGTGATACCTCAGCCACCACTATTGCCTCCACCGTTGGCGACCAGAAGCTTCAGCATGAAGGAACTTCAGATTGCATTGAGAGCAATGGAACTGTCAATAGCAATGTAGAGAGCTTTAATCTTGAAGGATGTGGTGGTAATGAACGGTATGAAATTTGAAGTGCTGAAAGTTTTCTGTTACTCAAGATGCTGTCGGTTATTCTTTAGTTACTGCTGTAAATTTTTATTAATTTTTCCCCTTATCTCCTTTAATATTCCCCCTTTTCTTTTTTCAATTCTTAATAGTTGTGGGAGCATGGTAGAGCATGGTCTTCCTGATAGTCCCTTTGCTTCTCCAAAAAAATCATTGAGGAATCAAAGTGACTTCTCCCTTGGTTTGATTGAAGCTAAAGAAAGCACTCCACCTTCTGAATTTAATACTTCAGTGCCCAAGACCACTTCTAGTGATGCGGCTTCTCATAAATAATGTTCGAAATGTGAAGGTACTTCCTGGCTTTGATTTCCTATTGTCAACCTAACACAATTTCTGGGATAAGTGGTTAGATCTGATAGATACAAACTGGGTACTGACATATATGCATCCTTCTTTGTGTTGGACTTGAAGCCATGTTATGCAGTTAACAAAAGGTTAGCTTGGCCAGACAGATCGACTTTGCTAGGGTAAGAGAGTATTGCTGCTGATTTTCTTTTTGCATACCTACAGTTGTCAAATCAATTAATATGTTGTTATGTTGGCCTGTCTTTGCTCATTTATGCAGAAAAATAGAGCACATACAAGGAAGGTCCTGTAGATGTATAGCAAAATTATACGTGCACCAAATGGTAGATCTGTAGAGAATATCTCAGCAAGATTGCCATTGTCACCATCATCGATACAATACTAGTAACAGGAAAAGCATATTGCATACATAATGGACAGATGAACTAAGTTGTGTAGGGTTTTCTTTTTGTTACTTTTTGATCTTTTAGGTTGTCCTGGACCACGAACTGAATTAGAACTAAAGAATTATGACTCTTGTTACAATGTGCAGTATACACCTTTTAATTTAGCATCCCTCTCTTACAAGAAATTGCAGCCAGTAGTATGTGCTGACGAGATTTAAACTTTAATAATCTCTCTCTCTCTCTCTCTCTTTCAATTGGTTTCTGATAAATTTCGTTTGTTTGTATAGCTCTTGTTATTAGAATTAAATTATCCTATTAGGAATCCTCAAACAAGTGAAGAAGTAATATTAGATAAGGAAAAAGTTTTTAAGTGGTGAAACTGAAAAGGGGTAATTCTTTTATGTTATCAAGGCATACCTTTGGGGAACTTTTTTTTGTGTCGTTTTATTTGTTTAGGTCCACATGCGGTGAAAGGGCCATTCTTGTCACATGGGTGCTGACATTGTATAAAGATGGTACCAGGGTATCGCACTTCTTTCCCTTTCTGCTTACTGAAATGTTTGTTTTGAATCTTTTGATACGTTGATGCTCTGTTTCTCTGTTTTCTTTTTAATTTATGGTAGTTCTGCATGTGCAGCATTTGTTGCTGGATAGTTACTCTTCAACACATTTTTCTTTTTTTTTTCCCTAATGTTTGAGCCATCTTATTATTTAAACTGTGTAGGTGCTAATTAAACCTCAAAGGGGTTTCCTTACTTGTTCAGGGCCCAAGTAAGGGCCGAGACTCCGGTCCTCAGTTACACAATTATCTTGAATTTTTATCGTCAACCGATGACCGGAGCCTCACCCTAGTCCAGATAACTTTTGCATATTATGTTTTGTTACATAGCAAATTTATAAATTGGAATGAGATTGACTTGCAGCAACATTATTGAAGGCTAATTAATTCTCCATGATTGCATATTTGTCTTCTCTAATCCCAGTCCTTTTCTTTGATAAGATCATTCTTGGATTTTGTCTGAATGTATTGCTCCTACTTGTAGAGACGTATATGGACCACCGCGTTTGACACTACTAGACTAGTCCTTGTCATTGTTACATGTAAAACAGGTCTCTTGTCTTTTAGATTGCATTGACTGCCCTATTCTGTGCTTGTTGAGATGTTAACATGTCTCCTGTGAAGGGCCATTTCGGTATTAACTGAACTTCTTTTGTTTTTAATACTATTTTACGTTTTATCTGCTGCCAAATATTTACTGAGGGTTCTTTTGAGTTTCTAGTTGTAATCTTGACTCGTTTTCACTGAAGAATTTGATTTTATTCTGCAGAGGTTGTTGTATTGCTGTTAGAGAAGCAGCTATTCTGGATTAAAAATAATAATAATAATAATTACAAATAAATTTTTTTCAATTAAACTTTTTAACGTAAATATTTTTTTAAATAGATACTTGATATTATTGATTGTTTTAAATTCCTAATGTCAATGTAAATATTTTTTTTTTCAGTTACGTCCTTTTAACATTATTTTCAAATTAAATCTTTTATACAATAAAAAAGAAGTCTTGACTTTGATATCATAAATTATCATATTATGTGCATATTTTGAGGATAAGTGCTACATGTTTAAGTGAGAAAAAATCAATTTCATAGGGACTTGATTGCAGTTGAATTCTGATGTACAAGTAACGTCATACATCTAGTTAAAAGGAAAATTACGTTGGGTTTTAATTGAAATGAAATCATATGTTGTAACATCAGAGTTCTATTCATAATTATTTCAAAAAAGAAAATTTATCCAGTTTATAATTAAAGTAAACAAGTATTTAAAGAGCTGCCAGAATTATTCTACTGCACCTTTGATTGCTACACCAAACCGGAAATTGTGCATTAACAATGAACATGGGTTGCTTGGTTCATTAACTCGAGGGTCCTACCCAAGTAAAATAATTTGGAAACAAATCATGTTCTTTTTCTATTGGTTATATTAGGATTTTTGTGTTCTAATACTCCAATAATCAACAATGATTCTTTATCCAACAGTCCAATTTTCTATCCTTCAATCCTTAAGACCCACTGTTGAGGATTTAGTAAATTTAATAGAATTATTGATTGATTGATTCAAAGATTAATGACATGTATATATAAACCAAGAAAATTGAACACTGATACTTAAGCTAATTTTGATTATTATTAAAGATCCTATTTTTCATGAATTTTGATATTTTATATTTCCTACAAAGAACGAATAGTCAACATGAGAAGGTGCGCCAGCTCCGAGTTAGGAAGGGATGCGCTGTCTCGGTCTTCTATCCAATCAAAACTTTGAAAAGACATCTTCTAATATATGTGTATATTTTTTTTTTTGATATTTTGGAATAAATTTAGCTGCAAAATAATTTTGTAAATAGCTTTTTCAGAGAGGCATGAGGTCTAAATTCGTAAATTTTCAATATATTATAATCAAATTTCACGAAACATATTCCATGAAAATTGTATTTAAAAATTGATTATCCCTTTTTATGACATCAAAAAGCATTCTGAAAACTTTTTTTTGAATTTAATTCTCGATAGATTAATTTAATTACAAATTATCTCATGTGAAAATTTTAATTATTTTGTGTATATAAATTGGATAATCTTGCATGAACAAGATCCTGAGTAATATTTTCCAAGCATCACACCTTACACATATGTTGAAGACCATAACAAAATGAGAAAATAAAGGGAAAAAGAGGAAGCCCAAGATATTTCACAAGGTCCAAAATAGTTATACATCATGAACCCAAATGAATCCATCACGAGAGCATTGCTTTGCCAGTTTTCATGTTCCATTTCAAGTTAATTTTTCATTTTCTGGACTAGACAATTGGGGGTGGTACACATTACGTCTTGCCATCCTTTTTCCATCTTATCCGGACACCATTGCATAAAGAAAAAGTATATCATGCTTCCCTCTTTTTCGTTTTATTGTTAATGGTTAACATTAAAAATTAAATCATATAATGTTGATTACTGTAAGGTGATTTATCTACTACGATCTATAGATTAATCTTTTAAGCATGCTCAATAAAATTGAAAATTTACTGGTCAAGAGAACCCAGACAGACTGGATTTGCTTAGAGCTTAGAAGGTTATCAAGTTTGAAACCAAAAGGCCAAAGCTTTGCTGCATTTGATGTTTAAAGGAAAGAAAAAAAGAACATTATTCAGAAAATAAATAAGAATTAATTTGATGATGACAAGTTGGTACCACTCAAATTTGGCAGAGCAAGAATCAATTAGGTCGCAGGATGGAGCAGGGATTCCCATGTTGTTATGGGTAATGTTGGCCTGTGACATCCAGCAAGGTTTCACATCAATGAGCCAACAAATCTCTGTACCATTTTCTCAAAGATGAGATTTATTTTCCATCAATGGAAGATATACTGCGTTTGTCACTCTTGTTGGTTTTTTACAGGCTTGATCACAGTTAGCTACTTGCATGGTTTTGCTTATATACAATATGATGTTTCTTTCTGGGTCACCAAGGAGATTAAGAAATCAAAGGTTTGTGTTTGTTTTCTTTGAGTTCTATAATATTCAAGCTTTTTCTCTATCTATTTTTTTTTTCTAAAAAAAAATAAGAACCATGCATGCAGTGTCTTCCAAATGGAGGACTTTGGATTGAGATATTGTAGGGTATGTGTCCATGTTAAGGGGTCCCCATCTTTAAAACGTTGAGGACATGGACATGCCCTTGCCCTAGTCTACTGGATACGGCACCTCTAGTTTCTAATTAATGGCTGTGTGTTATCTCCATTTAATTTAAGATTTTTATTTCCTACCCCTCTTTCTCTCTCCTTTTCTTTTCTATTTCAATTTTCAAATGTTTTTTCTTTTTTTTTTTTTTGTGCAGGAAAATATAGTTGTAGAGAATGGAAGGTAGCAGTGACGGTTCTAATTACAGTTCATCAGGTACCCTAATTATTATGCATTGTTGTTTTATTTTGATACAAATTTTTTTTTTTTTTTGCAATTTTTCGAATGAAATTATGGAAAGGTTGTGTGTGTCAGAGTTGGAGACTCTACAGAAACAGCACGAGGAGAAGATGCAAAAGATTCAACAGCTGAAAGCCCAGATAGAAGCAGTGAAGCTTAACTTGGAGAAGAAGAGAAAGGAAGTTTCGAAGGAGAAGATAGAATCTTTCAAGAGCTTGGGTCTGAAATATAACAGCCTCAGAGAGGAATATAATGCTTTGTTGGCTCAAAAGCTGAAAAAATAGCCTTCTAATATTTACTTGTACAACTAACCTTTCATGTGTTCAATCTACCCTTAATTTAGTTCATATCCCTTTTTTATATTTAGGGGAACTGTTCATCAGAAAGATGTTTTTTTCTTATTAATTATTATAAATTTATTTTTTATAGAAATAATAGGCGATGTTTGGTTTCAACAAAAGAAAATCAAAATCAGCGCAAAATGACCAAATGAAAAGGAAAAATTGGAATTGAAAATTTTCCTTCTTATCATATTATGCAAGAAAAAAAAAAGATTTTTTCTAACCTTTTTGGATCGCTGTTAATTACAGTATAGTATACTGTTGTGGGACTTTGGGTAATATTTGTGTTAATTATTGCTTTAAATTTATTATTATGTAATTTGATGTGATTGAATTATTATTATTTTTTTTTTTTGTGCTAGCTTATTATTTGCTAATTTAAATTGTCCTTTATTCTAAATTATTCGAAAGAGTGATATAATTATAATAACATATTACAATATAAAAACACATTATAAAATAATATAAAACATAAATCTAAACATAGAGTTACGTACGAGCGACACGTAGGCATCTAGGCTTAGGTAGCTTCCCTTAAAATCTATGTTATGCCAAGGGTCGTGGGCCAGCTTGACATTGGCTACAGTCTGCTGAACGCTATCAAGAATAATTTAATGGGATAAGCCGACTTGTACTACTCATGAAGGCCTCCAATCCTCGAATGACTCGCGTGGGCCTTTTTATTTATTATTTTTCACTGCTCTTTTATATTATTATTTTTTTTTATAGGAATTGAAGGATAAAAT
>CANXYI012092757.1:0-12607 GCA_948208565.1 Hura crepitans
CGGACTCTCTCTCACGAGGAATGTAGTCCACACATATGTACTTATGTTGAGCATGTCTACTTTGCTATTTAATCTATATGCACTCACTCTTACATGGAAAGTAGTCCGCATGGACATTTACTTTGATTTCCAATTTTCATATGTATTTGTATTTCTTGTCCTCTTTATCTATCCATGTGAATCTTTATTGGGCATCGTTAACCTTTTCCTTTAAGTTGTATGCAAGTGACCTTTCTTATTAGAGTGGAGGTTCGAATGGACATAATAGCCCTTATAAGTAGTAGTTCACATGGACATATGCTTGAGCCACACTAAGTTCGAATGGACTTAACGTCGTATAGATGACACCAATTAAGTTCCTTATTTTATTTCCTTTATTAATTGACATTTTTATAATAAAATGGATTTGAGTTGTCTCTAATCAAAAGTCACATTAAAAATGTATTTTAATAAAGGTCAATCTCTTCGAGATGGGAGTTAGGCAATTACCGCCAATTCCTATGGAATTATGGGTAGTTGTTAGGTCAAACCATAACTAATCAATAACCCAATTTTTAGATGTGCAATACATTTATTGTATGCTCTAAATACCATAGTTCACTTCCCTTATATACAAAGGTGATATAGATGCTTAAATATAATGTATGCTTGCTTGAGATAGGATTGATAAATGTTACAATATACAAAGAAGGCATATTATTAGGGCATAAATAAGATATGAATTTCAAACCTTTCTAGTATAGAAGATTGGAGGTCCTAGTGTAGAGACTAAGTGGCGACTCCATTAACCACTCTTATCCTTGATAAAATATATATTTCTCTACAATGGTGACTCTATTGAGGACTGAGAATCTTACTAAGAAAGTTCCCAAATAATAAGCCATCTAATATTATAATTTTTATCAATCCCATGCATTGCATCCTTGTAACGCCCATGTTTTAAGGCTTCATGAATAGTGCCACTAGATATAGGAAGTGTGCCTGAGGTGCTGAGTCACTTGCACATAAATCAAGGCGATGACATTGGTCATGAAACTTTGAGGGGCTTCAAGTTGATGAAAAAGGCAAAATTTAAAAATTTAGTAGAACCAAAAATCATTTCGGATTGTAAGCTACTCATATGGGCAATAAAAATTTTACGGGTTGAGAATAACTCAGGATATGCCTAGATGGACCCAAAAATATTAGATCCAAAAGCTCAAAAATTCCATTGAGTTTATTGGTGAAAGAATTTTTGAATTCTGAGCTTGTTTGCAAATTCTTGTAATTTTTGAGGTTGGCAGGGAAATTGAGGCAGTTTGAAAACTATCCTATCAATGAAATTTGGCTATGAAAATTTATGAGCATGTAGAAGGGATTAAAATATGACTTTTAAAATAAACAGTGTAATTTTTCAAGGTCCATGTAAATTTTGGTGAATTTCTAAAGTTGGCCAAAAAATTGAGCAGTTTCGGGATGGCTCGGGTGGCTGTGGGACCCCCCACACTTGGACAGCTGGCCTAAGTGCCATGCCAAGTGTACATGGTATTTGACAAGGGGATTTTTCCACTAAATGAAAAGAAGAAAATTTCCTCCCCTTATTATTAGAACCAATGCTAGTAAAGGGAAGAGTGACCATTTTTTCCTCTTCTTCATTCTAATCTAGAAATGTTAGCTCACCTATATTCATCTATGGATATTAGGGAATTAAGGGAAAAATAATTGGTAGAAAAGGAGTCCTCAAGAATTAATTAAAAATTCCCAAAGAGAGCAAGGTCAACAGCCCGTCTAGAAGCAGTCCAAGATGAGTTCCTTGCATTTCAATTAGTTTTTCTTGAGTTTTCTTGCTAGAATTGGGTGTCTATGGTGCCTAACATCTATAGGGATGTGTTTTAATGGCTTTTGAGGTGAATTAAGGCAAAAAGAATCTTAAAGAAAGGAGGAGGTGGGAAAGTGCATGATTAGCATGAAGTTTGGGTGTAGTCAAGAGGTGTGAGTGTGGGTTATGGCATGAATAATAGGTGTATGATATGTGAATCATGGTAGAAATTAGATGTTTGTATAGGAATGCATATATAGAGGGTGATTTTTGTGAAATAAAGCATGTACATATGTGTGTGATGTAGGGTTAAGGCATGCATGGCTTGTGTAATAGCATGGCTTGCATGGTATGAGGTATATATGTATATATCTATGATAGCATGGCAATGTTTAAGATGTATGTATGATAAGTGATGCAAAAATACATGAAATAGCTATGAACCTCTTAGTGGCCGAGAGGTATGAGTGCCATGGGGAGGCATGGTAAGTATGGCATGTGGTGAAGCTTAATGTATATGGTTGATATGAGATTGTGTGCATGTGATGCTTGGTATAGAATTGACATGAACTTAGTTAATGCATATACTTAAAATGACATGAAATGTACTCCAAAAATGGCATGAAAAATGACTTGAAAATGACCATAAAACTTGACAAAAAATAAGGTATGAAAAGTGGCTTAGAATTGCTTATAAGGGTTATGGCTTGTAAATGAAAAATATGTTCATATTATGTGCCTTTGAGAGCTATGTCTTGTAGTTGAATGTAATGGCTGTTAAGCCTATATTTTTGCATTGTAAATAGCATATGATTGGTTGGCTTAGGGCTTATAAACCTAATGTGAATAAGGTTAAAAACTACATTGAAAAAGATTGAGAAATGAAAGCGTATTGAAAACTTGCCACAATGACTTATAACTATCCTAAAATGACCATTACCTGAACCAATAATATCACTAAATAGTAATTGGCATATAATTAAGAAATACTTATGAAATAAATTCTAACATTATATACCATAATTATTGGCAACTACACTCCTTAGAAATACTTCTGATAATTCACCCGGTATAGCCTATTTATGGCCATACTAGACTGGGCTAAATTTCAATGGTGCTATAAAAATTATAACTATCTATTTTGATTTAATAATATTATAAAAAGTTGATCATTGAAGAAATGGACATAAATTAAGGTTAAGTTAACCAGTCAAGTTTGGGATTTTTAGCAGTTGCTACACTATCTATTTTTTAGATAGGGCTGGTACAATGGCATAGGTCCCTATTAGGGCCACTGTACTAGTCTATTGGATAGACAACTTTCTATCCTTGCCACTTGATGCTAGTATTAATTTTACCCATGAAGAGGCATAGGTCCTTGAGGGCTATTGCACTAGTCTATTGGATAGGCTAGTCTGTTGGGAAGACACAGTCATCTTATCATTGATCTCTTACATAATGCTAGTATAATGGCTAAGGTCCCGAAGGGCCACTATACTAGTCTTTTGGGTAAACCAGTTTGCTAGGAAGACCATACCTCATTATATGCACCTTGGGTGCTACAGCTTAATTAGGATGGTGCAACAGTCAGGGTCCAGAATGTGGACCACTGCACTAGTTTATTCCCTCTAGATCTAGTGTTGTCTTTCTAGATGGGCCAACTAAAATAAATTAAATAAGAACAATATAACTTACCAGCGACATTGATATATAAATAGGGGCATTTTGGTAATTTTACATGAACAATATTTATTGGCTTAATTATTAAAGATTATGCATGCAATTAGTACTAATGATCTTGAAACTATAATTTACATGAGTTAAAATGATTAATTGGACAATTTATAGATAGAAACAAACCTAGGGATAAAATAGTAATTTTGCATGTCAATAATCTAGGTTGTACCTGAAACTTAGAACAAGATAAGAACATGATTAATTATGTATGATTATGCTGCTAGACATGTTTTAAATACTTGAATTCACCACTGAGTATATTATATACTTAGCATACCTATTTTGGTGCGCAAGTAACCAGAATAAGGATATAGCCTTGTAAAGCATGCAGCAAAGTTCAACAATTATTCTTTAAAAGGTTGATAATGTACATTTGTATAGTTTTGCACTCTATATACTTAGGTGAGAAATGTGTGTTATGTATATAAGGGACATAGGATGTAATTATATATGTATAGACTATGTTGTAATTAACTAGTTGTTAATCCCTTTTGTGAATGTATGACTTGTGTTGATGTTTTGTGAGCCTAAGGCTCTACATGTATTTTTTTGACTACGGCCTGAGGCCTGTGTTGCTATTTGATAGAATGGTGATGTTAGGATGATATCTAGGGGACCAAAAGGGTTTAGGAGATGTGAGAATTTGTATAGAAATATTTTACAGGTTGAAAATTTTAGGTTAGTAACCCGAGTAGTCGTTATGCTTTTTAAGAAATATCTAACTGATTTAAAATTACCCTACAATGACATGAACATGATGGTATGAACATAAATGAATTATAGAAATAGACAAGAATGAATTTGGAGTCAAATAGAACTAAATAGTATAGAATAGGTAAAAGTTAAACGAATGATTGTGGGAAAAGTTAAGGATAGGTAACCTAGTGGGATGTGCACCACTTATTGGGTTTCTTCGGGAATCCAGTAGGGGTGTTACATTTTGTGGTATCAGAGTGTAGGTTCATGTTCCTAGGCAAAGTACATGAGTGTAAATGTTTAAGTTTCAAATTCCTCTAAACTAGTATGTTGTATGAGGCTGATAAGTTACTCCTTTTGTAGTAAGCATATGGCTGATCAGGTACCCGAAGGAGGGGCTGAGGGAGTGGCTAGTTTTGCACTAACTACTATACAAGGGGCATGCAATGCATCAGTACATGAACCTTGTGATGCTGAATAAGGTGCCTAGTCAACAGCAAGCAGAAGCACCTCCTACTTTGTTATAGTAAATAGTAAATTTGCTCCGACATACGTTTACTACTGCTGTTGCTACTGCTTTACCTTTACCTTCATAACTAATTCCCCATAGAAGACTCCTTTAGGAAGGCTGAGGAAAATGGGAGCTGTTGATTACTTAGGGAGGAAGGAGGATGATGCTGCTAGGGTTGAATACTAGTTAGACAGGACATTTAGAGTCTTAGAGTAGTTAAACTATACAAAAGCACAAAATCTATAGTGTTCCAGTTATCTTCTGCTAGAAGAAGCTTATAACTAGTGGAACACTATCAACAGAAAGAAAACACCTACAGAGCTGACTTAGGAATTTTTCCTTATTGAGTTCAGGAAGAAATACATACCTAACTCCTATAAGGATAAGAGGAGACAAGAATTCCTAGATCTGAAGTAGGGAAGGAGAATAGTGTCAGAATATGAAAAAGACTTTACCAAACTCTTAAAGTATGTTAAAGAGTTCATTCCTAATGATGAAGAGAAATGTAAGAGATTCTTAGCAGGATTGAATGTAGAGTTGAGGAAGCAGGTAGCAAACCCTAAAGAGAGAGATTTTGCAGTACTAGTATCAGCTACATATGACATAGAAGAAATGATGCAAGAAAAGAGGGATTTCTTCCAGAGGAAGAGGTAGTTCATTGTGGGATAGTCCAGTGTAGTGTCAAGGGATGGTAAAAAGAGGAGAGAAGGTCAGTCACAAACATAGTCTCAACTAGGTCTTAGTATTAGATAGGGTATTAGGGGTAGAGATAGGCACAATCCCAGACAAGTTTCTATAGGTAGACCTCAATTGCCTTCTCAGGCTGATAGTGCTCCTAGTATAGGGGGTAACAAGAATAGACCTCCCACTTATACCACTTGTTAAAAGAAGCATTAGGGGCAGTGTAGAGTAGGTAGAAGAAGACAGTGTTTCCATTATGGTGCTAGAGACCATTATTGAAGAGAGTGTCCTTAGAGGCAGGTAGAGGGTCCTTAGACATAGGTATCTAATGTTGCACCTTAGAATAGGGGTCAAAGGCAAAATAGAGGAAAGCAGCCTAGTGCTAGCTAAGGTACTAGATCTGAGGCTCATGCTTTAGCTAGGCAGTATACTATAAGGGCTAGAGAAGAGGCTGCAGCACCAGATGTCATAACTAGCACTTTTATTTATTTGATGTTCTAATTTTGGCTTTGATAGACGCTGGTTTTACACATTCATATATGTGTATTGCACAAGCAAAGAATAGGGGGTTAGTGCTTGAACATGTTGATGTAGACATTAGAGTTAGTAATCCTATAGGGCAGTGTGTGATTGTGAACAAGGTGTATAGGCAATACACTCTAAGGATTCAAGGGTATAGATTTTCTATTGATTTGATTGATCTACCTTTCAATAAGTTTGATGTGATCCTATGAATGGATTGGTTGACTAAGTATCAAGCCATGATTGATTAGAGACATAAAAAGTTAACTATTAAGAATGTAGAGGGATATACAATGATAGTGGATGGTGAGAGAAGTTTTTTGAACAATCTTATCTTTGAAGTTAAAGCACAAAAACTTCTCCGGAAGGGGTGTGAGGCATATTTAGCCTATGCTATTGACCTGAATGTTTCCAACTTTGATTTGGCACATATTCCAATTTTTTTTGAATTTCCTAATTTATTCCCTGATGAGCTACCAGGCTTACCACCTCAAAGGAAACTGGATTTTTTAATTGAGGTATATACTAGTATAGCACTAATATTTATTGCTCTATATCGAATGGCACCTGTTGAATAAAAAAGAATTAAAGGTACAGCTATAAGACCTATTAGACAAGGATTTTAATAGACCCAGTGTACCTCCTTGAGGAGCACCTGTGTTGTTTGTAAAGAAGAAAGATGGGTCACTTAGATTATGTATTGATTATAGGTAGCTGAACAAGATGACTGTAAAGAATTAGTATCCATTGCCTAGAATATATAACCTTTTTGATCTGTTGAGAGGTGTAGGGGTATTTTCAAAAATTGATATGAGTTTTGGATACCATCAGCTGAGAATTAAGGAAGCTAACATTCCTAAAATTGCCTTTAGAACTCGATACGGGCACTATGAGTTCTTGATGATGCCATTTAGGCTCACCAATGCCCTAGCAGCTTTTATAGATCTCTTGAATAGAGTTTTTTAGCCTTATCTAGATCAATTTGTGGTGGTGTTCATAGATGATATTTTGGTGTATTCTAGAAACTAGGGAGAGCATGAACAACATCTCAAGGTTATGTTACAGACCTTGAGAGAGAAATAGTTGTATGCTAAGCTCAGTAAGTGTGAGTTTTGGTTGAGTGAAGTTACTTTTTTGGGGTACATAGTTTCAGTAGAGGGAATCATAGTTGATTCTAGTAAAGTAAAGGTAGTGTTAGAATAGGAACCACCTAGGAATGTAACTAAAGTGAGAAGTTTTTTGGGATTAGCTAGGTATTACAGGAGATTTGTAAAGGGGTTCTCCATCATTGCCACTCCTTTGACTAGAATTATTAGAAAGAATGTGAGGTTTGAGTGGGATGATAAGTGTCAAGCCAATTTTAAGCAATTGAAGAAGATGTTGATAGAAGCTCCTATCCTGATTCAACCTAAATAAGGTATGGATTTTACAATGTACAGTGATGCTACACATAAACTTAAGTACACTTCACACTAGCATATGACATGCTAACCATGCATCCAAAGACTTTAATCTTGTAAAGAATCACTAACTTCTTACTCATGCATCATGTAACTATCCATACCATGTATCCACACATTTACATCATTCACACATGAGACATAGAGTGTACATACCATGCATTCTTAGATAATTCATGCATTACCACTAACCCTTTATTTTATAGCCACCATTGATCCATCTACAATCCACCAAAAAGAGTGATCATGCCTCGAGACAAACTAGTGATGAAGACCATTCTCAATAAAGTCCTTCAAGATATTGAGAAAAGGATGATGGATGCCATAACCAATGTACTATCAAGCATGAATGCCCTGCAAGAAGAGAGATAAACTTCTACTGCTAATAATAGCAAGAAAGAGATGGTTGATATCCAAGTTTTTGATAAGGAAATATCGATTGTTAAGCCTAGCTATAATAGAGCTCCACCACCCAAGTATGACAAAGAAGATCTGATAAAAGAATTGAATGAAAAGCTAGAGGCCATGAGTCACTTAGTGACCGAGGGCAAAGACATCAACCTAGAAGACATCAGCCTAAAACTTGACCACGTTATGCCTCACAAGTTCAATATGCTAAATTTAAGTAAGTTCAATGGCACTTCTAACCTAAGGACTCACTTGAAGCAGTATGTAATAGCTATGAGGTCAACCCAATTGTTAAAAGCACAAATGGTAAGCTTATACAGTATGTCTCTAATTGAGCAGGCTCTAGATTGGTACCATTGCTTGGAAAGGAAGATTAAGGTAAACTGGGAAGAGTTGGCTCATGCATTCAACAAGTAATATTCAAACAATGCAACTAGCGAGGTAATCCTCAAAGAATTAGAATTGGTGCACCAAAAATTTGATGAATCTTTCTTTGATTACTTAAAATAATAAAGGGATAAGGTAATTAAGATGTGGAATAAACTTGATGACATCAACCATATCAAAATGTTCATTAGGAATGCCAATAATTACATGAAAGCATGCTTTATGCTAAAGGCATTACCTTATGGGATCGGCTCAAGGATATAGCCATTGATATGGAAGCAGCCTCTCAAAATAAAAGATTCAAAAATAATGGCAATAATGGCTCTAGTCAAGCTGCAGATGTCAACACGGACAACACTCAACACTTCTCCAAATTCGGTAGACTTATGTCTTAGTGCTTAAACAAGTTGATAAAAGAAGGGAAGCTTTAACCCTTACCATACCAAACTTCGACGGGGCCAGTTTTAGCTAGGCATAAGAATGACTTATATTGTGCCTATCATTAGAAAACTAGGCATCTCATAGACAAGTGCAAGAACCTTTATCATGCCATCCAAAATCTTATTGATGCTAAGCAGATACCTAATTTAGAAGCTTTGAAACTCCCTACTGCCCCTTTTATTTTTACTTTAGCTGAGCTTAGTCATAATCTATTGTAATCCTTTCATTTACTTTTTTTTTTCAATAAAATGAGACAATGAATTTGGTTTTAGTCATTTTTACAAATGCATGTTAACTTTAAGAAGAAAATCCTAGATCAAATAAACCTTAACTCCCTCTAGATAGATGGATCAATGATTAATAAGTATCACTAGGAATCATGTGTAACATTAGGCAACTCTACAAATCATGCACTAAAATTATAAGCTTTCATACATCAACATATGTCACACATATTACTTAGGCATAGGCTTAGATATGATTAATCTATAACACCCTAGGTCGCATACATTGTCATAGGCACTTCATCACATATTGTTCATACATACTAGTTAGGCTTAGTCATGCATTATTCATCCATCCATTCACATTTAGCATACCATACATAGACACATATCATCCATTATGTAGACTTTATTCACCTTGTGCCATTTTACCGAGTATAAGTGTGACATGCATCAATCGCATATCCATATTATGTCTAGGCATGTCATGTACATATCACATGTATTTAAATCATAAAAGTTACATCCCATACATACACTTGGCATACTATAATGTACACCTCACATCCATCATATATCCATATGTATTTGCAGTAACATTATGTCTAGGCATATCCTGTACATCACCAATGTTCAATCTTACAATTACCCCTGAATGTTAAACATAACATAGCATCATAACCATAATGCTTAGAGCATGCATCATATCATATTAACAACTGTATCATGCTTACTATAAGGATCATCTTTCGCTTAGGGCTTTTTAGAGGAAAAGACTGAATCCCTCTGCTTCCTTTGACACTCTTCACCATAAAAATAGCAACCAGACCTAAAACCAAAGGCGAATGTCAATTTGTGACAAAGGGCATGCTTAACAAAAATTATAGGAGTATTAGAATGAAAAATGATATCACTTATATAAGAAAAGATGCAAGAGAAGTTTGAAGTCCAACAAAAAGGCACTTTAAAGAACTCAACAGGCATGAATTCAACCATGGGGGTAAGCAATGACAAAGCAACTAAGGCAAGAAAGATTTCCCTCAGACTTCCTTATATGAATAAGCCTTTGTCTATAATGCTTAAGGAATTAAAAGTAAAGAACCTTCTCTAACCCTTTATACCTGAACACCATTCCTCACCACTTCCACCTAACCATCACTATGACCTATATTGTGCTTACCACCAAAAGACTAGCCACCTAACTGACAATTGTAAAGCCCTTCATTAATCCATCCAAGATCTCATAAACTATGGTGTGCTACCTTACCCCAAAGATCGCCCATTACTGGACCTCACCAATATTCCTCAAATCTCTAAAAAGTGAGGTTCTCTTTTCCTAACATTCGGTCTACCACCCTATGGGCCAGCTATTGACCAACTACCAAATCTTGCCAATTAAGGATAAGGATAAATCTAAAGAAGATAAGATAGCCTATCATTATTTTGAATCCTAGTTGTTTTCTTCCCTCTATGTTAGAACAATTAAAGTTTAATGAAACATCATTTTTGCTTTTTCATGAGCATCTTTATGTACCATAATCTCTGCATAACATGGTACTCTTGAAAAGCAAGTTGAGAGATTTGAAAAAGGAAAAGATAAACAAAGAAAAGAAATAAACATGATTATCTTAATCCATATCTATTACAAATAATTCATGATGGCTCACCACTGCTACACATAATTTTGAACCATAAAACTTGATCTTTCCTTGTAAAGCATAAAAAATATCCCTGAATGTGAGCTGAAAGAAAGGAAAATAATAAACTGAGGTAACTACACCCAAAATAATGCCTTTTGTTCAAATCTTAAATTCAATAGGCTCTAAACTTAAAATATCAAATTTTAAAACCTAAGAACCATTCTAAATGACAAAAATTTCACAGTTCTTGCTCACTTAAAATCTAAAGGTTAGAAGCTTTAAGATGCCAAAACTCCATAGCCTACAAAACAAAAGAATTTGCCTTAAGCCTTAAACAAATAGGCATTCTCTTTTCAATTATAGTTGCCCTCATTTGAAAACAAACTAGTTTTTTTTTTCTAATTCCCACTAGGTCGATCAACCAAGAGCATAAGCCTAGGCAAAAGTTAGAGAAATTAAGAGAAAATATTTAGTCAAAAAATCTTTAGACTGACTAATAACAAGGATATCATCAATGTAATACTTGGAAAGGTCAAAAAGATGACATTCAATATTCAACAAAAGTGTAAAGATTCAAAATGCTAGGCACCTACAATGAACTACTTATGAAAAGCTTTATCTCCCATGGCAAGAGCACTAAAACATATCGAGCCATCTTAAAAGGTGCACGTCTAGACTTAATTGATCAAACACAACACAATCAAATCCTATGCCTTAACCAAATGTGTGTAAGCTAAATTCAAAATAATATAAAACTAAATCAAAAGAATAAAGAAGCTCTTTAGGTTGAAGACTTATAAAGGGTAGCCTAGGTAAAACTTAGAGCATACCTTGATAGATTAAAAACCCACAAAGGGTAGTCTATGCAATAATTAGAGGTCGAGAGAAAATATTTAGTTGGAAAATCTTTAAACTAGTTAATAATAAGAGTACCATGTTATGCAATCATGTGCATATGTATGTTCATCCTTCATAATCATTCACTCTTAAGCCACACATGCTTAAATGTCCTTCACAACAAATTCACATTTCACCCAAGCCTTGGCCTCACCATTGTCCATCTCGACTTAACCTAGCTCTCAACACCTTCCCTAGCCTTTCCATCACTTTAACTTAACCTCTTTCTTCAAAAGACATCTTATTCTTATTACCCTAACCTAGCTTACAAGTTTACAACTTCATTCTTTTCTCAAACTTAACCTTTTTTATGATAAGCTTGAGAGGAGAATAATCCTAATAACAAAACATGTACTGACTCATCCATTTAGAAACATTATCACAAGTACATCATAAATAATGGGTTCACCCACACTCACTCTCACTTATTCACACTCATTTATACATCCATTTTAGGAAAAATTACCCATTATGCTTACCTTCATTCATACATTCATCATAGCAAAAGTTGTATCCCTTGTTCAACATACATCAACTTTCATCTGCCTTCACCATTCATACATTGTAAAAGATGATTCATTCATTCAATCACTTATGAAAAAAATCATAGTCATGTCTTACATGTATTCACCATTCATTCAAATTCCTTATTCATTAGCAAAAACACATGAATCACTATGTGTACCTTGCCATATTCCATTATCTAGAAAAGATTAGGAACTAATGCGTATCACTACATTCATTATTCACCACTCAGTTAAAAACATACCTTGCCACATTCCTTCTTCTAGAAAAGATTAAGAGCTATCATGCATGTCATAACATCTAATCAACTTATTGCTTCATAAAATCACCTCATCATTTTCCTATGCATGAAAAGCATGCATCATTTATCCATGTTTTCTTATGCATGAAAAGCATACATCACTTACCCATATTTTCCTATGCATGAAAAGCATGCATCATTTATCTATGTTTTTCTTTGCATGAAAAGTATGCCTCATTTATTGTACCTTCCCTTGCATGAAAAGAAATGCATTATTCTAAATTACCAAATGCACCTTCTATTCACATTAACCATATACAAAGCAAACTATAGACATCATAAAGCCATTGAATGGTGTGAATGACAAAGCCGTTGAATGGTGAAAATGACAAATTCATCGAATGGTTAGAATGACAAAGCTGCTGAATGGTGCGAATGA
>CANXYI012092779.1:0-15963 GCA_948208565.1 Hura crepitans
TAAAAAATAATTTTCTTTATTGTCAATTTTATTAATGAAAATCAAAACCCATTTTATTAATAAAACACCTATTAATTAAATAAAAATATTTTGGTTATTTTTTTGATCGCACGAAAAATCATTTTCCTAATTATTATAGCATTCACGTAATAAATAGGGAAATAATCCAAGAATAAAAATAAAATACAGGGTAATTACCTCAAATATAATCTAACTGAATAAATAAATAAAAATAAAATTACATTTTGGGATGCCTAAAATACAATCTAAAAAAACTGGCAATAATAAAAGTAATCAGCAGAAATGCGTAGAAAATGTAGAATGAAATAGACAGCAGAAAATAATAGGTGTCGAAAAATTACTTCATAAAGTCTTAATGAGGTAGCCAAAAATATGGCACTTAGATCCCAAATAATCAAATAACTCGCATCAGAACAACAAAAATAATATATTAGTATGTAAAGCAAATATAGACATACAAATAGAAATTGAATAAAAATAAACAGTCGCAAAAATATAAAATATTACACAAATAAATTATCACATCTAATTGTTAAATGGATAATGCAAAAAGAAGAATAAAAATAACAAAAACAAATAAAATAATATTTTTGTATGCGAAGTAAAAATAGAAGGACGAATAGAAATAAAATAAAAAAATAGGCAATGACAAAAATATAAAATATTACATAAATAAATTATCACATCTAACTGGTAGATGGATAATGCATAAAGAAAAATAAAAATTGCAAAAATGGCTCTAATGGTATTTTTTGATGCGAAGCAAAAAAAGAAGAACACACAGAAATTAAATAAATAAAAATAGACAATTCCACAAATGCAAAAAAATATATGACATAAGTAATTTATCACATCTAACTAGTAGATGGATAAAATGGAAATTAAAAATTAAAAATTTGAAGAAAAATGGGTTAGTGAACACACTGAGTATATTTGCCTTTAGAAAGATCTTGATTGAATTAGAAACGATGCTTGGATCTTCAAAAAATTCAAGGAAATGGTGTGGAAAGAGTTTTTTTGCCTTTTTTTGTGTATTTTCTCTCTCTAGAAAATTTTCTCTCTCCTCAAAATGACCTATTTGGTACTTAAACATGACTCTCGAGGTAGAAAAATGACTGTTTTGGGATGAAAGCTGTCGTTTTCAGCTTTAAAGGGCCAAAATGGCTGTTTTTTAGAGCTAAACGGGCGTTTTAGGCAAAAACGGCCAAAATGGCTGTTTTCACGAGCAAAACAGCCATTTTTGCTATTCTAGGCCCAAATAGATGTTTTGCACATGAAAATGGCCCATTTTGCACCCAAAACGGGTGTTTTGCTGATGAGAACAACCTGTTTTGGGCCAGAATAACCTGTTTTGTGCCAAAACAGTTAAAACGGCCGTTCCCCTCACATAAACGGCCCGTTCTTCTATAAAATGGCCGTTTTCTCTAAGAAAATTACCATTTTAATTTCTTTTTAAAAGGAAAAGTTTGGAGATCTTTGGTTCGGACATAAAAAAAATCCATTTTTGGGATTTTTGTCCTTTTCATCATCATTAGGCAAACCGAACCTAAGAGCCCTAGAGACCTAATGTCTATACCAGGGCATTGTGAAACTTCTTCTAAAACCTTAATGTAAATCATGGGTCCTGATCTAATATGATTGAAGGTGGCACTCTATGCAATCTAATGACCTTATCAATGTATAATTCAACAAGCTTCTCTATAGAATGATCCATCCTTGCTGGTATGAATTGAGATGTTTTTGTAAGATGATCTACAATAACCCAAACAAAATCACACTTGCTTCTTATCATTGGTAACCCAACCACAAAATCCATAGTGATTCTATCCCATTGCCAATCTAGAATTGCCATAGGTTACACTAATCTAGACAAAACCTTATGCTTTGCCTTTACCTGCTGATAAGTAAGGTAACTAGTCATATACTCCAACATATCCCTTTTCATACCAGGCTGTTAATATGACAACTTCAAATCCTAATACATCTTTATGATTCTAAGATGCATAACATAAGGGGTATTGTGAGCCTTATCCAAAATCTACTTTTTCAACTTTTTAACATTTGAAACACAAATCTTGTCATGTTAATACAGACGACAATCACTCTTTATCTCATACATAGTGGGCTTCCCTTCTTAGATGGCACTAATTATGCTCATTAACCTGTGATCATCCTTCACAATATCTTTAACTTGATGTAGCAAACTACAGTTGATTTATATCTCTACCAACAAAGCAGTATTAGGCATAAACTGAAGCCTAACATTCATAGCTCTCATGGTTACCATAGACTCCCTACTAGGAGTATCAACCACTACATTGGCCTTGCTAAGATTATATTTAATTAGACAATCATACTCTTTAATTATCTCTATCCATCATCTCTGCCTCAAGTTTAACTCCTACATCAGAACATACTTCAAACTTTTTGTGATCAGTGTACACATAACCCATCTCTCCATAGAGATAATGTCTTTAGATCTTCAATGCAAACACAATTGTTGTATGCTCTAAACCATGGGTAGGGTAGTTCATCTCATGTGGTTTCAACTATCCAGAAGCATAGGTAACCACCTTGCCTTCTTGTATCAGAACATATCCTAACCCATTATATAAAGCATCAATGTTGATAATGAAGTCCTTCCTAAAAATCAACTGAACCAAAATTAGTGCTTCTATCAACATCACCTTAAGCTTGTTAAAATTCTCTTGACATATGTCATCCCATACAAAGTTGACATCTTTCTTTAACAGATGACTCATAAGTGCTGCTATCAATGAAAAACCCTTGATAAATCATCTATAGTACCTTTCCAAATAGAGAGAATTTCTAATCTTAGTGGTATTCTTATGTTGTTTCCACTCCATAACTGCTTCAATCTTACTAGGATTAACCTGAATCCCCTCTGTAGAAGCTATATGTCTAAGGAAAGACACCTCACTAAGCAAAACTCATACTTGCTAAGTTTGGCATAGAGCTTTTCTTTTATCAAAATCTACAAAATTGTCCTCAAGTGTTGCTTATGCTTTTCTCTACTCTCGGAATAAACCAAGATGTCATCAATAAAGAAAACCACAAACTGATCAATATACTATCTAAAAACTCTATTCATTAGATCTATGAAAGTCATAGAAGCATAGGTAAGCCCAAACAGCATTACCAAAAACTCATAGTGGCCATATCTCATTCTAAAAGTTGTCTTTACCATATTAGACTCCTTTACTCTCAATTGGTGGTAACCTTATCTCAAATCAATCTTAGAGAACACTTTAGCCCCATTAAGCTAATCAAAGAGGTCATTAATCTATGGTAATGAATACTTGTTCTTGATGGTCACTTTGTTCAGCTATCTATAATCCACACATAACCACAAATAACCATTTTTCTTTTTCATAAACAACACTAGTGCTCCCTAAGGTGAAACACTCAGCCTTTTAAAGCCCTTATTAAGCAACTCTTAATGCTAAATCTTTAACTCCTTTAACTCTACTAGAGCCATCCTATATGGAGCTATTAATACTACAGTAATGCTAGGTAATACAACTATAATAAACTTAAGTTCCCATTCTAAAGGTAAACTAGGCAACTCTTAAGGAAATACATCCATAAACTCTGACACTAATGGTATATTACTAGCATCCAACTTTTCACTGTGAGTATCATTAAAAATGAGCTAAGAAAGCTTGACAACCCTTCTATAACATGTACCTTACTATCACTATCTAAATAACATTAGATAGAAAGTCTATCCTTTCACCTACAACTGTAATCTTAGCCCTATCTTCATTCTTGAGAGTCAATCTCTTCAACTTGCAATTTACCATGGCCTATTACTTAGTTAACCAATCCATGCCAAGTATCAGATCAAACTCATCGAATGGCATCTCGATGAGATCAACCAAAAATTGGTGTCCTTGTACTGACAATGGACACTTCTTGTAAACCTTGTTTACTACAACATACTGACCTAAGGGATTGCTAACCATAATCTCTAAGTCTATAGGTTCTAACTTTAAACCCCACTCTTATGATCATGTTGTGCAAAGATGTGAATTTGTAAACCTCAGATCAATTAAAAGCCAAAATGGGTTAGTCCAAGAGAAAAAGTACCAATTATGACATCTGGCTCATCAGCCTCCTATCGTGCCTTGATGACATGCTGTCAGGAAAAAGCTCCATGCTTAGCTCTAGACTATACTCTATCCTTCTAAGCTTCCTCTGGTCTATCTCCTTAGTCTCCCCTCTAACTTTTAATAGATATAGGTATATATCTATGTCCATCATTAGTCTTGGTAGGACAATCACAAAAGAAGTAATCTAATGAACCATACCTAAAGCATACACTTAGCTTACTCCTTTAGCACTCTACCTCATGTCACTTATGGCAAGTTAGACACTAAAGAACTTGGCCAGTCTTGGATATAGAAATTAGTGTACTAGTAGCTTGAGATTGTTATCCAATTTTACCCTTGTACCCTTAACTTGTCTTCTGAGACTATCTTTGTTTCTACGACTATTGGGATGCCCTAAACTAATTTTCTCTAAGTCTCCTGCCTGATTGTTGCATTGTACTAGATGCTTCCTATCCAAAAGATCTCTTTTTCTAATAAAACTCTTACTTCTTCTGTACCCCATCAATAGAGTGACAAACTGCAACTAGTTGGGAGAAATCCTCGATTTTCATAAGGACCACTTGTGACTTAATGTCCATATGTAACCCCTTCTCAAAATGCTTGCACTTATCAACTTTAGTAGAGATAGTTTCCTTAGGACACTGACTAAGCATAGTAAAATCCTTCTCTTACTTGCCTATAGACTTCTATCCCTACATAAGGTCTATGAACTCTTGCTTTCAATTATCAAAATAGTCTTTAGGGATATACTTCTTACGGAACTCAAATAGAAAGAACTCCCATATCTGATCTTCCTCTCTTATGTGCTCAATCAAGTTATCCCACCACTTGCCTACCTTTTCTTACGGTAAAGATATAGCATAGATAACATTCTCTTCTAGGGTGCATTGTATCTATTTCATGTTCTTCTCAGTGCAATTTAGCCAGTACACTGCCTTTTAAGGCTCTAATGTACCTTCACCTCTAAAATCCTTCACTTATATCTTTTTAACCCATTTCAAGTTATTTTTCTAAAGGGCTAAAGGAACCTTTTGCTACAATGGCACTGGTGGTAGTGAAGTAGTTGCTATAGCTTATCTCAAAAGCTGTAACATCTCTCGTAAAAATATTGACAAAACTTGAGCCACTAAAGACATTTGCCTCGCTATAATACAAGATATAGAGGCAACTCTATTTGACTCTTATCCCATGGACATAGAGGCTTATCCTCTTTCCACTTCATGGGGTACACTCATCTTAACCGTAGGCACAAGAACACTTGATAAAGCCTTATTACTATGAAATTATGAAATGTATAGATTTAACCTTTAGAGCGCTATTAGACTGCCAAGGAATGCCTAAACGAAAGCTTCAATACCACAAAATATGACACCTTTAACTCAGTCTGATCATCGGCTGGTCATCAAACACGACTATGAAGTGCACACATAACATGCTATCCGGTCTCAAATCATATAATGTTATTTAAAATAATCTTATCAATCAAGATTAAAACCTAAAAATGTGATTTTTCAAGAACTTTTCAAAATCAAGTTACATATCCAAATTTTAGAATCCATATGCCAAAATTTCAATAGTATAATGCCTATATCGGGTATTATGCCAAAATTTGAATAGCAACCTAGAATTAAGAAAAATACTTCTAAAATATTTCTTAACCATTTCCCATCTCTGTGATCCTCCTACTCATTCCAAATCACAAATCATCACAAAACACAATCTCAACCTTAGGAAGAGATATCATACAAGTTTAACAGAAATGAAAGAACTTAAAAATAAGGTTACAAAACTAGAAAACATAATTAAAATTATAGTACAGACAATTTAGGCCATAACTTAAAACTTAGAAAATAAAAGTGCTTTTTCTACTATCTATACAATTTATAACTAGCTATTTACAATAAAAACTTTACCAAAAGCAATGCTTCTTCTGGACAATCTTAGTGTCTCTAGGCTTCAGCTTAAGTACCCTTCATACCTAGCATCGCAAGTAAAAATGATGTGTTAAGCAAATAACTTATTGATGAAATTGACTTAACCTATAAATATAGCCACTTCATTATTATGCATTATCATTTCTTACTTGCAATAACATGCACAATACATTATATGTAAAATGCTATACATATATGCATAAGCTAAATGTCTTGCTAGCATAATACAAGTAACATATTATCATGGAAACTATATTTCACATGCAAATTTAATAATTATATGACTAGTGAAGAAGTCCATTATTAAAATTTCAATAAGATTATTGTTTCATGCCTATATGACAAAAACACATATCCTATGGATAATGTGGGTGAACGGCTAGTACAACATCTATGAACCCTAAGGTCTATCTACCAACGTGGATCCAAAGATCAAATATTGTATTAGACCTAAAGGTCAAACATGACATGAGTACAAGACCAAGAATAGTATAAGTCTAAAGACAAGTATTGCATTATAGCCATTATGACCATTTATGAACCTAGAGTTCTTTTACCAATATGGATTCGAAGATCAAGAATATATAGGCCTTTGGGTTAGACTAAAAGTGGACCCATTGACCAAAAATGTGAAAGCACCATAGTGCCCTAGTAGCTCTATTATACCCTTAGTTAACCAATTAACCTATCCTGCTAGGTTGTTATAAATTTAGGCTACTAACATATTTATTTCTAATTCCACTAGTTTAAGTAAGCTTAAAATGACTGTTAATTATTGTAAGGTTAACAAATGACCATACCAAAAAATTTTGCATTTTTATGCATTAATTATGATTATACATATCATATTCATGCAATGTCACAATCAAATGTCCATATTTATTAACATATAGATATAACATACTTATAATCAAACTACCAACATCACAGTTACATTTAATGATCAGTAACAATTTATTGACCTTACATACCTATTTTATGCTTAACTCCAACATTCAATTGTTAGTAATTTACACACAACTGAAGTGAGCCATCCTTCTTCTTGACAAATAGATCTAGTGCACTCTATGGTGAAACACTTAGTCTGATAAAGCCCTTATCAAGCAACTCTTGTAGTTATATCTTAAATTTTTTTTAATTATGTTAGAGCCATTTGATATAGAGCTATTGATACCAGTGTAGTGCCAGGTTACTGGTATGTTACTGGCATCTAGGTATTTTGTTCTAGTGTCATATCTATGAGCAAGGTATGCCTGACAATCTTTCCTATCATCTGCCTAGCTATGACTATAGATATAACATTGTATAAGAAGTTAATCCTCTCTCCAACAACCATGATTTCAAGCCCATCACCAATTTGGAGAGTCAACCTTTTATTCTTGCAATCCAAAATTTCTTGAGATTTGGATAGCCAGTCTATGCCTAATATCAAGTCGAACACATCAAAAGGTATTTTTATCATATTGATAACTAACTAGTTGTCTTGTATCCATAAAGGGAAATCTCTATACACTTGGTCAATTATCACATGTTAGACTATGGGTTTACTAACCATGATCTTTAGAATAAGTGGTTCTAAAACAAACCCTTAGTCATATGCTAGTGATATGGAAACATAAGTGTGTGTAGACCTCGAATCAATTAAAGCCAAAATAGGAAAGTAGAAGAGATAGAAAGTACCAACTAAAACATTAGCTTATTAGCCTCCTCTTATGCTCTGATGGCATACTGATGAGTAAGCACTCATTGAACTTAGGCCTATCCCTCTAAGTTCCCATTGGTATATCTCTTTGATCTCTCTTCTAACCTTTAGTAAAAGTGTCCATAGATCTCTGAGTAGTATCAACTCTGATAGAACAATCACATAAGAAGTGATCCAATAACCCACACCCAAAACATACTCCTAACTTACTCTTTCAACACACTCTCTTGTGTCACTTATGACAAGTTAGACACTGAGGAGCCTGAACACCTCTAACTATGGAAATTGGCATATTGTTGCCCAATTTTGCCCTTATTCTAATTCCCCTTGGTTGTCTTTTGAGACTGACCTTGCTTTTAAGATTGTTATAGTGCCCCAAACTACCTACCTCTTACCTAACTATTGTGAAAAGTTGAATGCTCTAAGACCAAAAGATCTCTTCTTCTAATAATATTCCCATTTTTCCTTCTGCATCTTTTGTCATTCGACAAATTGCAACCAACTTATTAAAGTCTTTAATCTTTATAATAACTACTCGAGACTTAATCTCAACGTGTAAGCCTTTCTGTAACTACATGCACTTATCAACATCTATGGTAATGGTGTCCTTAGCATAATGGCTAAGCATGGAGAAGTCCTTCTTATACTCCCCCACAGACTTTTACTCCTATCTATGGTCCATGAATTGTTACCTTTGGTCATCAAAATAGTCCTTAAGTGTATACTTCTTATAGAATTCCTCCAAAAAGAAGTCCCATGTTAGCTCTTCTTATGTCTTGTACATAATCAAATCATCCCACCATTTTGAGGCCTCTTCTTGAAGCAAAGAGATGGCATAAATGACTTTCTCTATAGGTGTATAGCATATCTACTTATCTTTTTTGTGTGATCCAACCCACATTCAGCTATTTCGAGATTTAATTCACCTTTTCCCTTAAAATCCTTAGCACTTATTCTCTTGACTATCTCTAGGTAAGTCTTTTGGAAAGATAAGGGAATAACCTACTGCTATGAAGCTAGTGGTAGAGCAACTGCTATAGCCTGTCATAACAATTATAGCATCTCTTATAGGAATGTTGGTGGAGCCTAAACTACTGATGACATCTACTTCAGTACACTACTAGATACTAAGGCCATTCTATCATAATCCTACCCTACAGACATGGAAGCTTGGTTTTTTTCCTCTTCTCGGGGTGCAGTCATCATATATGTAGGTAGAAGAACAATTGATAATCCTTGATATAATTAAATTATGCTATGTATAGACTTGACTCTTATAACACTCTTATATAGGCTAGGAATGACTAAATTAGAGCTTTGATACCACCAAAATGTGACACCCATTACTTGGTCCGATTGCCAATCGGTCGCTTGACATGACTAAGGTGTGCAACACATAACATGTTACCTAATTTCACACTAATTGACATTGATTTAAAACACTTCACCATGTATACTTAAAACATAAAAAAAATGTGAGCTTTCAAATAATTTTCTAAACCTGAGTTACAGATTCAAATTAGGAATCCTCGTGCCAAAATTTTAATAGTATAATGGCTGCACTAGGTACTATTCCAAAATTTAAAAAGTAACCTGCATTAAGAAAAACACTTTTAAAATATTTCCCAATCAATTTCCCCACTCCATGATACTTTTGATCACTCCAAAACTACATTTAACATCAACATAGTCTCAACCTTAGGAAGAGATGTCAATCATGCATAAAATAATTCAAAATATTTAAAATAAGGTTACAAACAATATATAAAGCTTAAATTACAAAATACAATTATTTAGGCCCAAGACCAATTTCATCTATACTAAAAGTGCAATTTTATGTCTACACACCGCATAATCTAATTACATACATCAAAAAGTACCAAAATATTGGCTTTCTCTTATGTGTCTAGATATCCGAGGCTTAAGCTCAATCATCCTTTTGACCTATGCATCGCAAACAAAATGACGAACTAAGCAATTTGCTTAATGGTGAAATCGAAGTAAAACATGAATTATGCCATATCATTGATAAATATTACCATGATTTGTATTTCTCATCATATGTATAATTCATAATGTGTAAAGTACTACACAACCATACACAATTTAAGCAACACCTAAAAACCATATAATTCACATATAACCATAACTTATACATACCACATGGAAAATTTGATAATTCATACATGAAGGAAAGTTCATTATTATATATATAATAATGTCATTAATATTTTCCCATATGACCAAAACACTTGTCCTATAGATAATAGGGGTTGGATGGCTAGTACGACCTTTATGAACTTAAAGGTCCATCTACCAATGTGGAGTAAAAGATCAAACATAACATGAAGGCCATTATCACCATTTATGAATCCAAAGTTCATCTACCAACATACATCTAAATATCAAACATATGTGGGCCTTTGGGTTAGACTAAAAGTTGAACCGTTGACCAAAACATCAAAAATGTGTCGTAGTGCCATAGTAGCTGCTACTATACCCCTAGTTGACTAGCCAACCTATTCATCTAAGTTGTTAAGCAAATGGTCTATTAAATATGTTTATTTTTTTAGTTCCACCAATTTAAATAGTTTAAAAATGGCCTTGACTTATTGTAAGGCCAACAAACCATATCGGGAAACTAAGCATCTTTTTGCTATTAATTACGATCATAAGTATTATATTAATATCATACCATATTCAATTACCTACATTTAAATACATGTTGTAATATATGCTCAAAATTGACATTTCTAACTAAGTTTCAACATCTCATGATCATTATCATGTAATTAACCTTAAATGACCATTTATGTTTATCTTAAAGTATTTCCACATCAAGTATGGTCCATGGTGTCATTTTAGGCCACTAAGCTTATCTAACACACAAATTTAATTTCTTTAAATTACACAATAGAAGAATGCTTATATAACTCAAATCTTGTATATGGTGACACATAACCTCATACATAAAGACATCATATGTAATTATGCATAACAAAGCTACTTAAGCAAAATCGCCATTACATAAATAATGCATCATCTACCATATATAACATCTCATTTAGGTATATTAGGACATACTGCACACACTCTCATATTCAATAAGGCCATGCAACCAAATTGCTCCCACATACCAAAAAGGCATATTTTTCTCATTTCTATATAATATAATCAATATTCATATTAAAAAATAACCTATTTCATTAGGTACAGATGAAATGAACAAGCATGCACCCATTTTAGCCCATTAAGGCTGTTCGGCCACCATGCTTTCACTACCTTATCATTATTCAATTTGGGTATTTAAACACATATGACCATTTCCCCCATATCAAACTAGCATATCCATGACATACATTTATGTGAACAACCACATACATCATAATGGCACTATATAACCCATTCGACCCCTAAGTCATTCCCACATTCCATATCAATGCTTCCCACTCTTATCCATTATCCAATTCACATACATCATTTATGCCTCATATATACCAATTCAAGTGGCAATTTACACAATTAACTACTTTAACACATTTATTTCATATGGCTGCCTTTAATTAATATGATGCATAATTAGGGCATACTTGAATATTGATGAAATAAATTGATTTTGCTTACCAAAATTATCAAAATATAACCCTAAAATATGCTCACACCTTCATTTTTCCTTTGTCCCTTGTTTTGTCCATTTTCTCAACTATCCATTACAAATTTTATTTTCAAAAATTCATAAAAAAGCATAAATATGCTCTTAGGAACTTAGGGAACATAAGAAAATGTTGGGTTTCAAAAATTATTACCCAAACTAAAAAGTTACTATTCATCTCAATAAAAATTGAGCCAAAACCTTCAATTTCTCACGACTTTCTCACTTATCTCAAGCTTTAGAGGTTATGAAGGCTCTTAATATCCAATCAACTGAAGAAATTTTAGCTTAAATAGAGGTTTAAAGAAAGAAAAATGGTAGGGAGGAGGAAGAGGTGCCCTCAATTTTATTAAAAAGAAGAAAAAGGGAGTGGATTGTTATCCATTTAATCAAATTTCAACCATATATATATTGCATAAATTAATTATTTTTCCTATCTTTCTTCTAATTTTTTCCTCCTCTTTAAAACTCCATTTAACTTTAAATAACCATTCAAAAATTTAATTAATTATGGCCCCACAATCCTCTAATAATTGGAGCTCAAAAAATGTAAAAATTGAATTATTATATTGTTTTTATGTTAATAGATTTTTAGATAAAATACTTCCTGACCTATAAAAATTCCAATTCTAGTGCCATTAGACCTATTGGAATTTTTGAGTATCTAGTTGTAGAAGTTTTAGAATTTTATGAGCAACTTTGAAAATAATTTACGGTTTAGCTTTGCCTTGGTCACTATTCCAAAGACACTGTTATAAAAACTTTCTTAGCATTTTTAACCAATCAAACAACTTTTGATTGGTCTCAAAATTTGCCCAAATTTATCTTATGATTAATACTTTCATCTAGTGGCTTTACTGCATCTTGAGTCTCCAGAATACTATTCATCCTAGCAATGTACTACTCATAAAATGTCGAGATTTTTAGGTCATTACAAACATACACCACTAAAACATACTTAACCACTCATTCAACCATCCATACCAATAAAAAAGCCATAATACATAATATGTCATATTGTGCTCATGTACATCGAACATGTCATATAATAAGCATGTGGTCTTTTTTCATACTTAATATATCCATATGGCATAAAATCACCATTTAAGTCCATATGCTTCCTCATTCATAATTATTCACTAATTATGCACCTAACATTTGATTAACCATATTTAAAACCAATTATGTGCATCATAACATCAAACACACACCCTCATACAACATGGCCATTTGGCCATAAGGATTTTTGCATGGCAAGGGACCATATTTTATTCATACAACACCATATAACTTAATTCTAAGTCAATTAATATCAATCCACATCAAAAGCATGCATAGACCATTGTGCATCAATTAGAATCATTCGGCCATAATAGCAACATCACCCATGCATACATTCTCCATCATGCCACACATATTCAAAATATCATGTAGGCATATTTAAACATCCTACATACTAATTAACAATATTAAACTCATAATTGTCAATTACAAGGCATTACTTGTTCACATACACATAAAATATTATGGAAATTTAAGGTATAATTAAATTTGCACATTTTAATTTGATTTCACATACTAAAATGATCATATTACAACCTCGAGGACCATATAAACCTTTGATTCCCTTTGTCAATTTTCTCAACTACCCATTAGAAATTCGATATGTAAAAATTCATATAAAATATATAGACATTAAAAATCAAATCTGACTACATAAAATGACTCTTGGCCACCTTAAGAATGTAGAAAAAAATATCAAAATTTGAAAATTCTTGCCTAAATGAAATGAGGTCACTATTTATTGAGTTAAAAATCGAGTCAAATCTTTCGATTTTCTTTAGATTTCTCACTCGTAATATGTTTAAAGACTTTAGAGGCACCCAAAATAATTTTTATCGAGTGAAATGAAGCTTAATTTAAAGAAAAAAAAGAGGAAAAATGGTAGAAATAATGGGGTAAAGATGTTGGCTTCATAAAAAGGAGAGCAAGGAGGAAGGGAAAGGGAAAATGTTGAACAAAAATTAAGTTTGAGCACTTTTTATAGTTTTTAAAAATTAATTTTTTCCATTTTTCTCCTCTCTTTCTTCACTTTTTTCTTCTCTTTTAAGCTTAATTAAATCTCACTTTATCGTTCAAAAATTACTTAATTTAGGCCCTACAACCATTTAAAAATTAAAGCTCAAAAAATGAGAAAAACTTAATTAAATCGCCACTTTTATGTTACCCGATTTTTAAATAAAATACTCACCAACCTACAAAAATTCCAATTCCAGTGCCAATGAGCTAATTAGAATTTTTGAGTATTAGGTTATATTAATCCTAAAATTTTCTAAGCAACTTTTAATATATTTTATGCTTTAGCTTTGCCTTGGCCACCATTCACAAGACATTACCGTAAAAACTTTCTTAGCATTTTTAACCAACCAATTGACTTCCAATTGGTTTTAAACTTTGCCCAAAATTATTATATAATTAATTCTTCCATCCAATAATTTTAGTGTATCTTGAGTCTCGAGAATACTATTCATATTTGGAAAGTACTATTTACAAAAGTCGAGTTTTTCAGGTTGCTACACCAGATTATAATGGGGAGTTTATATCATATTCAAATATATCATTGTTTAGAAATCATTAGTCAAAGTGAAATGCAAGTGTGAATTCCATCCAATAATTTTAGTGTATCTTAAGTCTCGAAACACTATTCATATTAGGAAAGTACTATTTTCAAAAGTTGAGTTTTTCAAGTTGTTACACCATATTATAATGGGGAGTTTATATCATATCCAAATATATCATTATTTAGAAATCTTTAGTCAAAGTGAAATGCAAGTGTGAATGAGATTCACATGGGCATTTTTGAAATACATATGCAAATATTAGAATTTACATATTTAGGGATTGATTACACATATTTAATTAAGCATTGAGTTGACACAAGTCCATACTCGAACATAAATGAGAAAATATATGGTGATAAGAATAATTTCTTGATAACTAGATATGGATAGGTTAAGTGAAACCACTTGACTTTTTGACACCTAGGTAGTCCTAATATGTGGCTAGGCACTATTCATGACTTGTACACCCATGAATTATTAATTGGAAATTAATTATGGATTCATTATGATTAAAACATAAGAGTCATAGTTGGACTGGGATTTTAATTCATTGTTTATTGCCAATGTGTTTTGAAAACTTATAAGGTCACACACTAAAAGAATTAAGATGAGATTCAAAATATTTAAATATATAATGAAATTAGATATTGTTTATTTTTGTTTAATGATGAAGAAATGCAAAAGAAGAAACAATTAAGATTGGAGCTCTATTGGCTTGTTCACACCTAAATTAGGGTTTTAAAGGGATTAGACCTTAGAGGACAATTTCAAAGTGCATGATTGATCTAATTTAAATTGACAAATGTTAAAAGCTTATAAATCAAGCTAATAACTAATCTAAAATGAAGACCAATAGATGTTGGTTTTCTCAATCACGCATAGTGAAAGGTTTTTCTTGATCATGTGCAGTGAAAAGTTAAAATTTTTTGTAAAAACAAAACATTTATAAAGGATCCAAATGATTTAAAACTCATTATTAATCAATAATTTTAGTAGCATTTGATATATTACCATCTAATGATAATAGTTAATTCCTTCTCACAAGCTCTTCATAATTGGTTGTCACAAACCATAGTGATCTTCTTCGAGAACACATCCAAGGTAATCCACACAAGAATTAAGAAGAAGAGTGCTACATAAAATTCCAGGTGCCGCTAGAAATTTTATAAGGATGAAAGAAGGAGAAGAATCTGAGTATTTTTTTATTATTTTATGCATGTTCTATAGTAGCAGTATATGGCATATTGAGCCTAAAGGAATAATGGGGTATTTATACTTTTAAATAACCCTAATATGTTAGGTTTAGGTTAGCTTTTAACAATTAAAAGCTAACCCAAAATAGCCTAAAATATGCTAACAAATTGGGCTTATTTTCCCTTCTACACATGGCCCTTAGGGAGTATTTATGTGTATTCTACTTTGCCCCCATATACTAGACCCATTTTGGATAAATAAAAGATCTAATTTAAAGCCCTCTTAACCCCTTAAAAGTCCATAAAAATTAGATATTATAATAATCAAGATTTAGACTCAATAAGGACCAATTTTAAAAACCCTAATTTCTAGATTACTCATTTTTAATTAGGCCTTATGCTTATTTTCTTATTTACTCTTCTTAATTCATCTTCCAATGTAATCCCATATCTTTAGAACATTTGATCTTATTGAATCCCTAATTTACTTCTTTTAGTGTATGATCCTATGGATTTCTAAGGAAACTTGGTAACATATAATGAAATAAGGTCCTAGTCTAACTAGAACCCTATAGATTCAAACTTGTTAAATCAATACAAATTCTCCAACTGATATATCCTTTATTAACAAGTCAAAAGAGGTATCTAGTCATGCACCATGACTACCTAAATGCCAAAAATTCAAGTTGTTTGACTTAACCCTTTCA
>CANXYI012092801.1:0-15347 GCA_948208565.1 Hura crepitans
TATAGAGGTAAAGTTTGATCTATTATTTGTGAAATTTGGTGGAGAATTGGAGGAGTTAAAGAAGAAAAAAGAATGGTAAGCTTACTTGAAAATGGTGTTAGCCATGAAGGGAATAAAGAAGACGATGAAGCCTTTTTGGCACATGTGGGCATAAATATGCTTGGCCCGTAGGCTCTATTCACTAAATGCATTGATTTTATGATCCATTTTATCTCATTTTTTATTTAAACTTTGAAAATTCATTTTAATTTTTCAACACCTATAAAAATATAGATTTTAGTGTCAAAAATTCTCGATTATTCCCATTAAGGGCCCTGTAAAATTTTAGGTCAAAACTTCATAGTCAACCTAAATTACTATTCACTTACATAATCTAAAAATTTTGAATAAATACTAAATGACCTATAAATGTTAAAATTCTTTTTCTAATAGACTCATTCAAATTTTTGACATTTAAGGTATGCCATTTTTAGGTCCACCAGACCTATCCCAAACCATTCTCAACACAAACCCAACTAATGTCACCATTCACTAGTTTATAGCATATTATGATTTATTAGTTCTACTAAATCTTTCAATTATTTCATTTTCATTATTTTATAGCTCAATAAAATTTTATGAGCAATACTTACCTTTTCACCATCATGTAGTGCCCCGATGTCCCAAAAATACTATTCATGGCTTGGATGTACTATTCATAAAATTAAGTTTCATGAGCATTACATTTCTTCCCCACTTAAGGAATTTTGTCCTTAAAATTACTTGAGCAAAATAAGTGTGGATACTGTGCTTTCATCTTTTCCTCACTCTTTCATGTTGCCTCTTCTGTGTTATGGTGCTTCCACACACTTTTACTACTAGTATGGTTTTATTTCTTAATTCTTTGACTTCTCTGGCTAAAACTTGTACTAGTTCCTCTTCATATGTCAAATCTAGTTATGCTTGTACTCCCTCTATAGATATGACATGTAAAGGATCAAATTGATATCACCTCAACATTGATAAATGGAATACATCATGTATTTGTTGCAATTCATATGGCAATGCTGGCCGATAAGTCACTGGTCCTACATGCTCTGTAATCTCATATAGACCAATGAACCTCGAGTTCAATTTCCCTTTCTTACCAAATCTGAGGATCTTCTTATATGGAGATACTTTTTAGAACACTCTGTTACCAACTTCATACTTAATATCTCTTCTTTTCAAGTCAGCATATGACCTCTATCGATCAGTTATAGCTTTCAATCTTTCTCTTATAAGTCTCACTTTCTCTTCTATATCTCTAACCAAATCTAGTCCCATAAGTTTATTCATACTAGCTCCACTCTAACAAATGGGAGTTTTGTATTGTTAACCATACAGTGCCTCATAAGGTGCCATACCAAAATGAGCCCGATAGCTATTGTTATAAGCAAACTTAGCAAGTGATAGGCATTAATCATAGGTTTGTTTAAACTAAATTACACAACTGCATAACATGTCCTCTAGTACTTTTATCACTTACTCTAACTATCCATCACTCTATGGATGGAAAGTTCTACTAAAGCCTAATCTAGTTTTTAAAGCTTCTTGCAACTTCTTCCAGAATTTGGAAGTAAAGTGTGGATCCCAATATGATATTATAGTCATTGGCACTCTATGTAGTTTGACAATCTCATCTATATATAGCTGTGCTAGCCTATCCAATGAATAGTTCATTTTGATCAGAATAAAATGAGCTATCTTAGTCAATCTGTCCACTATCAGCCGTATAGGATCACACTTACTTCTTGTCATTAGCAATCCCATGACAAAGTTTATAGTAATCTTCTCTCACTTTCACTTTGGTATTGCTATGGGATATAACAATCTAGATGGAACTTGTTGTTTAGCTTTCACTTGTTGACATGTCAAACATTTAGCCACATAATCTGCCACATCTCGCTTTATTCCTAACCACCAGTAGTAAAGTTTCAAATCCAAATACATTTTTGTACTCCCTAGATGTATAGCATATAAAGCTTTATGAGCCTCTTGCAATATTTGCTTCCTTAATTCATCAATCTCAAGCACACACAATCTATCCTAATAATAGAGGCATTCATTCTTCTTAAGTTTAAATCCAGTGGTCTACCATTTTTTTAACTTCACTTATCAATTGTTTTATCTATTCATCTTATTTCTGTGCTTCTTTTACCTGCTACCTAAAATCAAGTTTCACTTACAATTATACCAAGATCACATTATGTAAAGTATATTCTACTCGAGCATTCATAGATTTCATAGCATCAATAACCTTCCAACTTAAAGCATCCACAATAACGTTTGCTTTCCCTAAATAGTAGTCAATCAAGCAATTATAGTCTTTTATTAACTCCATCCAACATCATTTTCCTAGGTTCAATTCTTTCTGCGTAGGAAGGTACTTCAAACTTTTGTAATTGATGTAAATCTAACACCTCTAACCATACAAATAATGTCTCCATACTTTCAAAGCAAACACTATTGCAACAAATTCTAGATCATGTGTTGGGTAGTTCCATTCATGCGACTTCAATTGTCTTGAGTCATAAACTATCACCTTTCCCTCTTGCATCAACACATACCTAAGCATATTATGTGAAGCTTCACTATATATCACAAAGTCTTTCCCTTGCTTGGGTTGTGTAAGAATAGGCACTTTAGTTAACAATGCCTTAAGTTTGTCAAAACTTATCTGGCTCTTGTCATCTAAGACAAATTTTACATGTTTTCTCAATAGTCTTGTGAGTGGTGTTGCAATCATAGAAAATCCTTTCACAAATCTCTTATAATATCCTACCAATCCTAAGAAACTATAGATCTCTATCACATTTCTAGGAGGCTTCTAATCCATCATAGCTCTTACTTTAGTTAGATTAACTCTAATTCCATCTACCAATGTAATATGGCCTAAGAAGGCTACCTCTATCAACCAAAAATCACACGTAGCTTTGCATACAATTGCTTCTCTCTCGATGTCTGCAACACAATTCGCAAGTGCTACTCATGTTCTTCCTAACTTTTAGAATACACTAGAATGTTATCAATAAAGACCATAACAAATTGGTCCAAGAAAGGCATGACAATTCTATTCATAAGATCAATAAAATCTATTGGGCATTAGTGAGCCCAAATGGCATCACTAGAAACTCATAATGCCTATATCTAGTTCTGAAGGAAGTTTTTTAAATGTTAGATTCCTTAATCCTCAACTAGTTATAACCCAATCTCAAATCAATCTATAAGAACATACTGGCTCCTTTGAGTTGATTAAACAATTCATCAATTCTAGGCAATAGATGCTTGTTCTTAATTGTCACTTTGTTCAACTGCCTATAATCGATACATAATTAAAGCGATCCATCCTTGTTCTTCATAAATTACATAGGTGCGCTCCAAGGAGAAACCCTCGATCTAATAAAACCCTTTTCAAATAGTTCTTACAATTTCACTTTTAATTATTTTAATCCTACAGGTGCCATTCAGTTCGGAGTAATAGACATTGGGGTGGAATTAGAATACACCTCAATCTCAAACTTTACTTCACGTAGTGCTGGCAATCCTAAAAGTTCATTAGGAAAGACATTAAGAAAGTCAGATACCACAAGCATTTGATTAAAACTTGGAGTAAGATTATTGGTATCAATGACATGAGCAAGATAAGCTTCACATCCCTTCTGGATGAGTCAGCTCACTATTATAGCTAAAATCAGATTAGGCAAGGAATCTCTCTCAATATAGACTATCACATCACTTCTCTTGGCTGTCCAAAGGGTAAGCTTCTTTTGTTCACAATCAACCACTGCTCATTGTTCATAAAACCAATCCATGCCAAATATAACATAGAACTCATGGATGGGAAGTTTAATAAGGTAAGCTAAAAATATTATATCTTAGATGATTAGTGGACAACACTTATACACTCGGTTTGTTATCAAACACTATCCAATCATATTATTGACTAAGATGTCTACATCTATAGGTTTAGGCTTTAATCCCCTATCCAATACTTATGCAACACATATATATGAATTTGTAGATCCTAGATCTATTAATGCCGATACAAAAGTATCAAGTAGATAGAATGTACTAGCAATCACATCCGATGCCTCAACCTCCTCATGAGCTCATATTGCATACTGATAAGCTAGAGCTTATGTCTCAGTTCTGGTCCTCTAACTCAAGCCTGCCTTATCAATCTTATGATTTCTCTAGCCTTTTCTAATTGCTAGTGATAAAGCTTGTGCATCAACTAGCTTCTATAGGCAATCTCTCTGGTAATATTCTCTCAAATTACATATAAAGCATTTACCTTTCTTTGAAAAGTAACAATCTCCTCGATGCTTCTTTCCACAAATCACATATTTTAGAGGTGGATTCTTAACAGTAGACCTCAAAGCACTAGAGGCTTACTGAAAAGGTCGTGGCCTTAATTGTGAAGCTTGGCCCTTGTATCTGATTCTAGCCCTGCCTTTGTGACTATCGTTGTCTTTGTGAATGCTATGTGGTTTGGGATTCTTTTTGCTTTTTTCCTCTCTTAGGTGTTAAACTAGCTTGCTTAACTAAAAATGATCACTTTCTTTAAAATAATTCTCTCTTTTCTTTCATCATTTCTTCCTTCGCATATGTTGTAGACACTAATATAGAAAATTCTTTAATCTTAGGGTTTGATATCTGCATTCTCAGTTTAACATTAAGACATGTTTCAAACTTTTTGCATCGGGCTTCCTCAGTGGGTAAATACTCCTCTATTTACCTACTCAACCAAAAAAAGTTCTTTTCATACTCAAACACAGACTTTCTTTCTTACTTCAAATCTATAAAATCTTGCCTTTTCTATCCAAGTAGGTCTCTGAGATGTATCTTTTCTAAAACTCTTAGAGAAACTAGTCCTAGGTAAGATCAGCAACTATCTTTCTCTTTTTTGTGGTCTCCCACCAGTGGAATGCTTCTGCTTGAAACAATGAAGTAGTACATTTTAAATTCTCTTCTAGTGTACACTCCAACTACTCTAAAATTTTGGTCATGCTCTCCAACCAATACTATACTTTGGTAGCATCATCATTAGCAGTGCCCAATGCCCCAATCTTTTTTAACCTTTCTAGATAAGTTTTCTATTAGGACACTAGTGGTGGTAGAGGTGGTGATGTAGCAGCTATAGTGGTATACCTCAACAAATCCATTATCTGCTATAATAATATGGGTGAAGCCTAAGCTTGTGCCTACTCCTATGCTTATGCTTTATGGCTAATATGTTGTATCACTAGGCATTGATATATCAGCATTTGCTTATGCTCCCTATACAGTCATGAGAGCATAGCTTGTTGCCTCCTCCTCTTGTTCAGGTAAAGTCGGTTTACTCATCGTATAACTATAAAAGAACACATAATAAGCCTTATATAGGTAGCTTAAGTGGGGTACAACTCTAGACCAATGTACTCATGTTTACTAGCCTATGAATGCCTAAACCTAAGCTCTAATACCACTCAATGTAAAAACCATACCCGATTCTCGAAGAAACTCAATAATGATGCTAACTTCCCATATGGTCACCCATCTTAAAATTACTCTTAACTTTTATTCATTTAACACTTAGTGATTTCATTATAATTAACATATCGGTCTATTATTTTTCACACATTTCATTACATTGTCATTATATTAGTTATAATACACTATTAAAAACATGTGTTTCATTTGAAAAGCATTTAATAGAAAATCGAGGAAACAAAAATTTTCTTGTAAAAAAATCACACTTCAATATATCAATCATCATTTCATGTCCATATGGACACATCTGGTCCTCTCAACTCGGCATTCACAAATATAAAATCATCACACATGCATCACAACCATCACAAGGTCTTAAACCCATCATAATATAGAAATTAATAAACCACAATAGTCTTATATATTATTATAGACATACATTTCATTTTGAGTTTCCATTATAATATATATAACATAAGTTATGACAACATCCATCTTATCCTTCTATTACCCATACCCATACCCATATTTTAGCTATACATGAGTACACACACTTAATTATAAACCAAAACCAAATAGAGAATCGTACCCCTCAAAGACACTCTTCAACTACAGAGGCTTTACTCTTCTTATGGTTTCTCTATCTCCTACCTACCCATCGAATCACCGATATGCAAAGTATAACTTAGTGGTAAACTTGAGAAAAAAAATGCATGTACACACTCACAAATGCAATCACGCAATTGCAGATAATATACAATAGTTCAAATGTTTAACAAACAACTACAGATCATATACAACAAATGCACATATTCAGCTAATATACTTTCATTCTCATAATTAAATTACTATTAATTCCATCACATCATTAAATTTTTCATAATATGACTTAAATTTAATATGGCCCATACCAATAAACTACACTTAAAGACACTAGATAGTGGGATGAAAAATGTGCAGTAACCCATATTTTGGACCTCAATAGCTACACCTACCCATCATATAACGGCTCCTATTAAACCTCTATAGTTATACTTGCACTATCATACAATGGCTTACATTGAACCTCAGTGGCTATACTCGCGCTATGATATATACTACAATAGCTCTTATTGAACCTCAACAGTTGTACCCGCGCTATCATGCAATAGCTCTAATATAACTGTGATGGCTACACCCATCCATAATAATAATAAGAGTGGTAACGAATAAATCTATTAAACCTAGCATCTACTTCATTTTCTAGTTGATCGGTCAACCTATATAATGGATGTCTAAATATACAAGCTTTTATTTCATATATTAATTTTTTTGATTAAGGAAAAGGTCAATCATCAAGTTATTATTTCACTTTAGTATTCATTTGGTCACTTTATGACTAATATTCACAATGCCATATTTATGTGATCTTCATGATCACTTTTCCATACATAAAGTCATTCACATTCCTTATTCATTTCATATATATACACCACTTTATTTCTTATTACATTACACATAAACATATTGATTTGCACATCCATATGTGCTAGTCATTTTACCTCATAAAAGTATGACAAATAAAGCAATTTCATTAAGTATTATACATTTATTTAATCATACATACTTAATCTCCATTTAAATATAAATTACATTCCTTTAATGCATTAATAGCTTAAACACATTTACATACACATAAGTGACACCATTCGACCACCTTATGCACACTAACTTACACATTCATCATCATCCCATTTATCTCATTTATAATTTCTCATAACCATACTAATAATATAGAATTGACATACTATATAATTATGCACATTTATACATAAATTCACATTTCCATAAAACAAAATCAAGCATTTCTATGCATATCATGGACACATATGAATTTTACTCAAATTCACATACCTTAAACCACTTTTATCACCCTTTAAGGCTTGTTAGTGCCTTGTTCTTTCTCTTCTCCTCCCTTTCCTACACATATTCAAATGTCACCTTAGAAATTTTCTCAAAAATCTTATGTTGCTTCTATTTCAATTCTAATTACTTCAATTACATTAAAATCACTCCTGATCTTCATAACAAAAATAAAAAAAAATTGAATTTCTACACTTACAAGTCTTGGTGACACTATTCACTAAAGTGTAATTTCTCCCTCCTTAATCTTCCTTTTGATGTTTTTGCCCTAAGAATGATCAAATTAGGTGGTAAACATAAAGATTGATCTATTATTTGTGAAATTTGGAGGAGAATTAGAGGATTTGAATAAGAAAAAGAGAATGGGAAGCTTACTTGAAAATGGCATTGGCCATGAAGGGAATAAGAGGAAGATGAAGCATTTTTGGCACATTTAGGCTTCTCACATGTGCTAGACCATAAATATGTATGGCCTGTGCATCCTATTCAGTTAACGCATTGATTTTACGATCCGTTTTAGCTCAATTTTCATTTAAACTTTAAAAATTCATTTTAATTTTTCAACACCTCTAAAAATATTGATTTTAGTGTCAAAAATGCTCAATCATGTCCATTAAGGGCCAGTAAAATTTCAAGTCAAAACTCTATAGTCAACCCGAGTTACTATTCACTCCTATAATTTAAAATTTTCAAATAAATACTAAGTAACCTTAAAATATTAAAATTCTTTCTCTAATAGACTCATTAGAATATTTAACCTTTGGGGTATGCCATTTTTAGGTCCATCCGGACCTATCCTAGACCATTCTCAGCACAAACCTAACTAATATCACTATTCACTAGTTTATAGCCTGTTATGATTTATTAGTTTTGCTAAATCTTTTAACTATTTCATTTTCATCATTTTATGGCCCATTAAAGTTTTACGAGTAATACTTGCCCTTTTAACCATTATATGGTGCCCCAACATCCTAGGATCACTATTCATGGCTTAAAAGTATTATTTATAAAACTAAGTTTCATGAGCATTATTGAATACCATCAATTGAATAAAGTGACTATTAAGAACATGTATATGTTGCCACAAATTTAGAATCTTTTTAATCTATTTAAAGGTGGAGGAGTGTTCTCTAAGATTATTTTGAGATTTGGTTATTATCAGTTAAGAGTAAAGGAGTCTAAGGTAGTAAAGACAACATTCAGAACTAAATATGGCCACTATAAGTTTTTGGTAATGCCATTTGGGCTTACCAATGCTCCAACAACTTTTATGGATTTAATAAACTGAATTTCAAAAAATATTTAGATCATTTTGTTATTATCCTTATTGACAATATTTTGGTTTATTCTAAGAATAGAGAGGAACATGAATATCATTTGAGAATAGTTTTTACATATTTTGAGGAAAAGGAAGTTTTATGCCAAATTTAGTAAGTGCGAGTTTTGGCTCTGTAAGGTGTCTTTTCTATAGCACATTGCTTCTATAGAGGGGATTAAAGTTGATCCTACTAAGATAGAAGCTATTATAAGGTAGAAGCTACCAAGGAATACCATTGAGATCAGAAGTTTCCTTAGATTGGCCGACTATTACAAATGATTTGTTAAGGGAATTTCCTTGATAGCAATAGCTATGACTCATCTGTTAAGGAAAGATGTCAAGTATGTCTGGGATGACAAGTGTTATAAGATCTTTGATAAGCTTAAGGCAATGTTGATAGAAGCATCAATTTTAGTACAACCAATTTTTAGGAAGGACTTCATCATTTATTGCGATACTTCACATAATGGGTTGTGTTAGGTAATCTTCTATTAAAAGAAGGAAAGTTAGTTACCTATACTTTGAGATAGTAGAAGCCACATGAGAAAAATTACCCTACTTATGATCTGAAGTTCTTAGCAATAGTATTTTTACTGAAGATATAGAGACATTATCTTTATGGTGAGAAGTGTTACATATATATGAATCACAAGAGTTTAAAGTATTTTCTAATATAGAAGAAGATGAATTTGAGGTAGAGGTGATGGATAGAGTTAATAAAAAATTATGATTGTATAATTAACTATCATCTTAGCAAAGCCAATGTAGTGGCTAATGCTTTGAGCAAAAAATTCTTAGCAACCATGAAAGCCATGAATGTCAAATTTTAGTTTATTTTTTATAATGATTTATTGGCAGAGATACAAGTCAAGCCAAGTTTGATATAGTAAGTTAGAGATGGTTAGAAGGAGGACTATAGGTTGTTGAGTGTGATAAGTGCCATTCAAAAGGATAAGTCCACTGAATATGAGTTGAAAAATGATGGTTACTTGTATTACCATGACAAAATTCGTGTTCTAAATATTGAAGAGTTAAAGAAATAGATTATAGATGAGGCACACAATACTCCTTATGTTATGTATCCTAGTAGCATGAAGATGTATCAAGATTTAAAGATGTTATACTGATAGTTTGGGATAAAGAGAGATGTATCAGAATATGTGACTAGATGCCTCACCTATTAATAAATAAAGGCAAAACATTAGGTTCCATCTAGTTTGCTACTTCCTGTAGCAATTTTGGAAGAGAAATGAGATAGTGTATCCATAAACATTGTAGTTGGTTTGCCTATGACAAGAAATAAGCATGATTCAGTATAGGTTATGGTAGATCAACTTACCAAGATAGCTTATTTTACACTCGTGAGGATGGACTATTCAATGGAGAAGCTTATTGCGTTATATATAGATGAAATAGTCAAATTGCATAAAGTGCCATCTTTAATCATATCATATCAGGACCCATAATTTACTTCTAAGTTTTAGAATAAATGTCACAATGCCTTAGGTACTCGATTGAGTTTCAATATGGCATTCCATCCAAACATTGATGGATAGCCCAAAAGAGTCATTTAGGTAATCTTGTGATACTTGAGTGAGTTGATGCTAGGATTTATATCGTATAATGTTATGCTTATGATGAAGCATCTTTAATAGATGCTAGAAGATATGTTAAGAAGTTATGCCATTGAGTTCAAAAGGTAGCTATAATGGGTCTATATCATTAGTAGAATTTGCCAACAACAACAGTTATCAAGCAAGTCTTAGAATGGCTCTTTATGAGGTGTTGTTAGAAGAAAGTGCAAAACTCTAGTATATTGGAGTGAGCTTAGTGAAACCAAGCTCATAGGCCTAAATTTTATAAAGGATGCCAAAGAGAAAGTAAAGATCATTAGGGATAGACTAAATGTAGCTTCCATCATATAGAAGTTTTATGTTGATCTCAAGAGGAAAGATGTTGAATTTAAAGTGGGAGACGAGGTATTTCTAAAGGTTTTGCCATGAAAAAGGATTCCACATTTTGGCAAGAAGGGAAAACTAAGTCTGAATTTTATTGGGCCATAAAAAGTGACATAACGTGTGGGACCAGTAGCCCATAAACTAGCTTTACAATTAGAACTTCAGTAGATTCATGGTGTATTCCATGTTTCCATGCTTAGAAGATATAAATTTGATCTGACTCATGTTTTATCAATGGAAGAAATTAAAATTAGATAAGATTTTTATTATGAAGAAAAACTTGTTAAAATCCTAGCTAGAGAGGTCAAGGAGTTGAGGAACAAAATAATTCCACTAGTGAAGGTTGCTTGGAAGCATCATAGGATAGAAAAAGCAACTTAGGAGTTAGAAACTTAGATGTGTGAGCAATATGCACATTTGATTGAACCAAGTAATGTCATAGATGACATTTGATTTAAGAGGAAAAGTACTGTAACGATCCAAAAATCTTGATTTTTATGAATAGTACTTTCTCGTGATGAATAGTGCTCTCGAGACTTAGGGTGCACTAAAGTTACTGGGTGAAAGTATTGGTCATGAAATAATTTTGTGCAAAGTTTAAAATCAATCAAAGTTTATTTGATTAGTTAAAAATGCTAAGAAAGTTTTTATGGCAGTGCCTTATGAATAGTGACCAAAGCAAAGCTAAATCGTAAATAATTTTTGAAGTTGCTTAAAAAATTCTAAAAGTTATATGACTTGATACTCAAGATTCCAACGAGTCTAATGGCACTAAAATCAAAATTTTTAGAGGTCGGGAAGTATTTTAATTAAATTTTGAGATACAAAAATTGGCATTTTAATTTGGTTTCTTTCGATTTTGGAGCCCCAATTTTTAGAACATGTGGAGGCATAATAAAAATAATTTTAAGAAGTGGAATGGGAGAAAAAAGAGTTAAAGTGAGAAAGAAAGAAATTTATGAATGCAATAGAAAAATAATTTTCTATAACTATAAATAGATTTTTTAAATTTTGACTTTTGGTCAAAATAAGCATTTCACTCCCTTATGCTTCACTCTCAAAATTCCGATGGTAAGAGAAGGAGAAAATCTCCATTTTTCTTTCTTTGAATTCCCATTTTAAGCCAAGATTCAATTATTCAATCCTAAAAAAACACTCTTCTAATAATTCTATATGCATATATAGATGGTTATTTGAAGAAAAATAGAGGAAATTCCAAGATTTTGATTTGTGTGAATAGTGATTATTTTTTGATCGGGTATATATTTTTCCCTTATTCAGTAGGTGCTTAAAGAGTAAAAAAGATGTGGTCTTTTGAATTTTTTAGATATCATATGATTTTATATGATTTTTCTAAAATCAAATCTATAATGGGTTGTTATTGAAATAAAGTGAGTATGTGATAAGGGCAAGGTGAAGGTTTAGATATTCCTCATAGGGTATTTCGAGCATGCTAGGTATGTGTAATCGATCTAATTAATGTAATTAAGGCATATTTTATTTTATACATAACATATGTATTTCTGTAAACATGAGTATAAATGCTTATTTTTTAGGAAAAATGTTAAATTTATTGATTTAATTTAATTTATGGGATGTGTTAGTTAAGGAATGAATGAATAATATTAAGACAAAATATGTATGGGTGTGATTGCATAAGTAGTCGAATGGCCTAGTGATTACTAAAGAGTGAAAGTGTATTATACATGTGTAACTAGATATTATAATTGTGTTTATGAATTATGAATTGTGTCATATTGCATTGAAGTAGGTGTATATATAGTTATAGATGTTTGTTGTATGATAAAAAGGGTAATTTTGTGAGTGTAGTGCATGTAATGAAAATAAATTGTGAATTGAAGTAAGTTTTGGAATACTAATGTGCTCATATAGTACTCAAAATGGATTATTTATTTTAATGATTAAACATGCATAAAAATAAGCATAGAAGGGATAATAAAGAAGTTCAAGTGTGAAATGAATTTTTGATATTTAAAATGTGTGCTAAAACATAAAATAAATATGCAAAGTATAATTAAGGTGCATGGCTTATGCTGAATGATAATTGTGGGAAGTAAAATTATATTCATGGTTATGTTATATTGTCATGAATATAGTATTAAAATAAATAATTTTAATATTAAATTATTCTAATGAAATAAATGAATTGTAAAAATATCCCATTTGAGTAACAACCTAGAATTAGATAGGTTGAATGGTCAACTAGATATAGATAGTGACTGCTAGGCACTACGATGCTAGATGATAGTTGTGGGTCCACTCATAGTCTAACCTAAAACCTATATTGATGATTTTGGTTTTCTATATGGGTCCAACCACCGCTTAGGTCTCTCAAGGCCACTGCACAGGTATATGCCGATACAGTAGCCACTTAGGTCCCATGGGACCATTACACGGGTTTACGCTAGTGATACAACTATTTAAGTCTTATAGGGCCACTGCAAAGGAGAATCCCGTTATCCATATGTTTTTAGTGTTCTCATAAATATAGGCAATTTAAAAATAAACATATTATATACACTAAATTAGTGTATATTTAATAAGTTATATACACTGTTAAATTTTAAATAATGTGAATGGTGAATATTAATGTAATACAACATTAATGTTATTTATACTTATAATCGGACATAAATATGCATATGAAAAGTATATACTTTTTGCCTTATTTGTGAATCATAATTAGTTTGTATATCTAATGTAAAGTGTGTGAATATTATGATACTTTTAAGTATGTTAATTTTCTCTTAACAAATGGTGATTACAAATATGACATGTACCATGTATTATATGTTATAATATGTTTTGGTATTAATATTTGTATTCTTGGGATATACATGCATAAATGAATACATCTAATAATTATTTCGATTACACCACTAAGCAATTCACTTAGTGCATCATTTTGTTTGCGATGCATAAGTAAGACGAACAATTGAGCTATGCCTAGGGATATCTAGAGAAGTAAGATAAGACTTTTGCTTTTTGGTATATTTTGATAACATACATAAATTATGTAATGTATAGACTGCGGTAAAGTGCAATTTTTATGTTGGTTATGTATAGTTTTAGTCCTAAGCCATATTTTGTAATTCTATAAATGGTTTGTAACTATAAACCTAAAATGTTTAAAGTTGTTTATACATATTTGACATCTCTTCCTAAGGTTGACACTGTGTTGTTTTATGGATTATATTGGAGTGATTAGAAGGATCATGGAGTAGAGAAAATGCTTAAGAAAGATATTAGAAGTGTTTTTCTTGTCACTAGTTATAGTTCAAAAATTTTGGATAATGCCTAGTACAACCATTATGCTGTCGAAATTTTGACACGAGCATTCCAAATTTTTGGACATGTAACTTGGCTTTAAAATGATTTTTGAAAAGGAAAAAGATTTATATTGACCTATTGTGCTTGTTGAAATATTAATAAATTATATTGAAGCATAAGATGAGGTCGGATAACATGTTATGTTGCACACCTTAGTCAGGTATGCCGATCAGCTGATGACCAGACCAAGTAAGGGGTGTCACAGTCCGTATGATTTTATATGAATTTTTACATATTGAATCTACAATAGGTAGTTAAGAAAACTAACAAAACTCATGATAAAGGAAAAGTAAACATGTAAGTGGTCCTTGGGATTGCATTAAAATCATTTTGGTATGTGAAATTGAATAAAATTATGCAAATTTTACTATACCCTATGTTTACACAATATGTATATATATGTAAATAGGTAATTAATGCCATGTTAAAAAAATTATGACTTTAATGGTGTTAATTAGTATGTATAATGTATAATCATGAATTTATAATGCTTTGAGTATATGTGACATGATAAAAGAAGGCATGTATGGGTGATATGTCTTGATGGCCGAATGGTTATATTAGTGCATAATTGTGTGTATGTTCATTAATGCATTCTTGTAATGTAGATTAAAATATGTTATTAATATATGTTTTAATAAAATAAGTTATATACTATTGTATGATGAAAATAGGCCCTCTTGATATGCCATAAGCCTTATAATTAAATGTCTATGTAGTATGATGGTGTATGTGTGTGTTATGGTAATATGCACATAATTAGTTTTTAAATATGGTTAATAATATGCTAGATGCATGATAGGGAATATTTATTAATGGGAAAGCATGTGGAATTGAATAAGAATTTTTATGCCTTATAGATATATTAAGTATGAATATGGATTATACACGTTTTATATAAAATATTTCATTTACCTAGAGTAAATTGACATTGATATGTGATATGGCCTTTTTATTTGTATGTGTGGCTGAATGAGCCTTTGAGTATGCTTGAATAGTGCATTTTAGTCTTGTTGTATGTATAGATGTACATGCTTGGATAGGCATGAAAGATATAAGCATGATGATGTTACAAGGTTCAAGTTATATGAATATATGTATGTTGAAGTATGCATGTGTTGAGGATGTTTGTTTCCTTATACATAAATGTGACCTTATGGGCATTAGTGTATGAAGTATAATGCAAATGTTTGGTTTATGGTTGTGCTTAAGGTTTAGTGGCCAAATGGCATTCCTGGGTAATATAAGCTTGTAAATGCTTTGAATTAAGCATATAATGGGAAGTACTTGGTCAAATATTTATTATTGATCATAAGATGGAAATG
>CANXYI012092831.1:0-22636 GCA_948208565.1 Hura crepitans
TAGCCTATCTCCCAAAGGAATGTAGTGAAATTTTGTGTGCCCCTAAATGTGGCTATTTGAGGATTTTAGAAATAACATGATGATTTTTGAAGGTCCAGGTGAAATTTTAAAATTCCCCGAAACTCTATAGAGAAACTCAGATTCCCAAAAATTTGGTTTGCCTACTTTTCGAAGTAATTTCATTGCAAAATTTTACAAGCATCTAATTGGGCCTAAATGAGTATTTTTGGAAGAAACAACATAATTTTTTGACATCCAAGTTATTTTTAAAAATTTCCTAAAGTTGGCAGCCCCTATTACCAAAAAATTGAGTTTTGGAGCGCTTGGGTGCCTCGGGATGCGATTCGAGGCACCCTAACATTTCTCTAGTAATTAAGGTAGGTGGCCAGACTTAGCCCACTATCACCCCACACTTACCCTTCTTACCATTCTTTTTCTTTCTTTTTCCCTTTATTTTTGCTAGCACGTTTCTAGTTTTTTTCTTCTCTTTTCATGGCTATTCTAGCCCTTATCATCATTTAATTGTCACAAAAAATTGGCACTTCTAGTATGGAATTCACTCTTGAAGGAGGTGGAGAACAAAAGTAGCCTAAGAGCTCACAAGAAATCAAGGATCAAGGGTGAGCAATTCAGCTTCCATAGGTAGCCAAAAGCTTGAATTTTAGTGTAAGTTAGTTCCTTTAATTTTTTTTTTGGTTCTTTAAAGATTTTGCCCTCCAAAGCATAACCAAAACTTTATTGTAATAAAGTGTGTGATTTTTTGGTGGTTTTTTAGAGGTGAAAACAAGAGGGACACCCAGAATGCTCTCAAGTTAAAGATTAATGGAGAAGGGTTTTAAAAGAGAGCTTTAGGCTAGCGTGAGGTATAGAGAAGTATAGCTTCTTAAATTGGTATGTGAATTTCATAAATTCCAGCATGCCTTGCTTATTTTCTTTGAGAGTTTTGGTAGCTTGGCAATAAGTAATTGATGGTTGTAATAAGTAGTAAAAACACTAATTTTTCATGTAAGTAGGGATGCTAATTTTGTGTTGTAAATTAGTGTTGTTTGCATGAAATCAAAAGGTAAAATGATGTATGGATTTTATGAATAAAATGAATTACGAGGAGAGGTGATATGTGTGTCATGTGTTGATATGATTTGGTATGGGTGTGTGGTTTGAAGGATAGGATTATATTGAGTTTTATGCAAAGCCATGAGGTATAAAAAGGGTGTTCTGGCCTTGGAAAGTAAGGATTAACCCTTGTATGTAAAATATATGATGTTATATGATTAGTATGCATGATTATAATAGGTTGTGATTTTGTTTAGTGAGGAAAGATAAATTAGGACATTCAATTTGGCTTAGCTGAGAGGAAAGAGTCAATTTATTTTCTATTAATTATGCCTATAGTTAGTGAACCATGATGGAAATAGGATATTAACTTGGGAGAGTATGTACAAGTGGTGAACATAAAGAAATAATGCATGTGCATGTGTGTGACATGTATAGCCAAGACATATATAAGTGTACAATGGCATAAAATACATGGTATGGAGTACATGTATGTGTGCCAATGTTAAAATAATAAAATATGGTTAGTATGTGTGTTAACTTATGGGTAAAGGCATGGACATGGGATATATATATATGTGTGTTCTTGTTAAAGTGATAAAATGTGACATATATGCGTGGTAAACTAATCAAAATACATGAATATGGTTATAAATTAAATGTGGTTGTGAGGCATTTGATGTGTAAGGCATGTGTGTGATGTGTGGGGTTTAGGTTATTAGGTAGATAATGGCATGTTAGGAATAGGGTTATAATGTGTGATGGAATTGGAAAAAACAAATGAGTTCATGTGAGGTTGGGTTATGGCTCTTGCTTGTGTTAGCCTTAGTGTGACTTGGTTGGCATGGCACATACTATATGTGCATGTAGATATGGTTGTGGCATGGTATGATGTTTGTATGTATGATTAAATGCCATTAAAGGCTTGTTTGTGGTCATTATCCACATTTGGCTGAGACATATGTATGGAAAATAGGGTATAATGAACATATTGTAGCATGGCAAGAGTGTGTGGAATGACATGGCATGTTAAGCATGAAATGGTGAATATGATAGGTACACATATGTGAGATACATTGCATGAAAATGGTTAAATAATAGCAAGAAAACCTATGTTAAATTGAGTTAGAATGTGATTTGAAATTGCTAGAATTTAAGAGATTAAGTTAGCCGAAATAGGATTAAAATCACATGGAATTAAACTAAAAAAATTGGGACCCTTTGTACATTTATCTTAAATGGAATTTGAGGCTACCTTAGGGGTCACTTGGAAGTTATAAATAGATTTAGCTTGAGGCCTATGATTATATGAAATGTTGATTGAGAATGGAATGGGAAAAAATATACAGAACAAGTATACTATTAGGCTTGTAAATGTGTACATAAATAATAAAAATGACCTATTACTATCCTATAAAAAGTCATGACTGGACTTAGCTTGAATATGATTCAAGAATTACATGTAATAGGGCCTTAATTAATGGGATAAAATTGACTTAATTATGCCTATAGAATTACGTTAAATTGGGCTTAAAAAAACATACCTATAACTATCTGCTAGGACTAAAATGGACCCGTAACTGTCCATGTCAAAATTTGGCTATGCAAATAAATTTTTAATTGACTGTTAAACATTTTTAAATATTATAAAATAATGATCAGTAAGTAAATAAATGTAAAAGAAAGTCAGATTGCCCATTAGCTAGACACCTATTGGATGGGTTGACTAGTCAACTTAGGGATTAACAGCTGCTAGACTATTTACAAATTAGGTGGGACCACTGCAGTAGCTGAGGTTCATTATTGAGCTACTACACTAGTCTACAGGGTAGACATTCTTTATTGGTAACACTTCTAAGTGTACATTGAATTATGTTGGTGCAACGGTGAAGGTCCTTAAAGGGGCTACTGCACTAGTCTACTAGGTAGACCCTGATGGATTATTTAATATGATAAGTGTCTTAGGAGGTTTAAAGATTAATCCCTATACATAGTTACTCTGTGTATTACCGCTTGGGAGGTTCTTATGAACTTATCCCTATAAGCTATAGTGGGCCGACGCAATGGTTAAGGTCTAAAATGTGGGCCACTACACACCTTTTAGTTCCCTCTTGTTCCAATGTCTGTAAGTATAGTATACCTAGTTGAGCCTATTTAATAATTTAAATAATACACCTAGGGATAGTAAAATGATTGGAATAAATTATAGAAATAAACTAAACGAAATTATTATAGTGGCATTTTAGTAAATTTGAAGAACTTATGGCATAACATCTAAATGGCATAAATCATTTGGCATATTGCTCACAAACTACACTTAGATTACTATTTTTGAATTACATGTGTTTGACATAACTGTATTAACATAGTTGATGAAATATTATTGCAATTTTTTAAATGGGACTTATATATTTAAATCCTTTGTTACTAGTGTATTAAAGCATCTTTGTGCTTGCATAAGAGATGCTTTAATTTATTATATTCACCACTGAATTTTATACTTAATATATCAGTGTTTTGGTGCATAGGTAAGCAAGGATAGCTATCTAGCCTCATAGTATATTTAGTGTAGTAGTGGTGATAGTAAAAACCTAATTATTTTTGTGGATTGATGTGTATAGTAAACAATTATGTAAGAACTATAGGTTATATTCCTAGCATGCTTAAAACTGTTGAGGCTTATAAACTTAAGCAAATCAGTTGTAAATAAACCATTATTTTGATTTTCTTAGGCTTGCATGTGGTTTTAAAACATATAAGCCTGAGGCCTTATGTGTTTGATTTTGACTTATATTAGATGTGTTGATGTTTGATTGGAGGGTTAGAAGAGGTCTAGATGAAGGTCATGGGTTGTTATATATCGAAGTGCTTTTAATAGGTGGAAAAAATGTTGGTATATCACTCGAGTACTTGTTATGCTGCCCAATTTTTTTGAAACCTATAAAGGGTATGTATAGGCTTTGTCTTAGTCTATTAGACCATATGTGCATGTGTATAAGGATTAAACTAGACATCTAAATCATATCTGATAGAGTTTTAGAATAGTCTATAAGTGTTATTGAGTTTTTTTCCTAGAGCAATCATAAGATAGGTGACCTATTACGAAGTACATCACCTGTTAGGTTATTTAGGAATATGATAGGGGGAATTACAGGCCTAATGGCCTAGTGGTGTATCTATGGTGTGTGATTGTGTTCATGAGTAGTTAAAAGAGAATGAAATGCAATTGATCTTATAATTTAGGTATCAGCATAATTAGAAAAAGAAACTGATGATAAATATGATGAATGTATGCTTAAGTGTAGTGGCTGAGTGTTACGCATTAAGGTTCCATCTATGTGTAAATGAGGTAAAAGAAGGCTAATGCATCTATAACCCTTAATGTTAGTGGCAAATGTATTTGAGTTAAAGAATTGTAAATAAATTATATATACATACATTTTGGTGAAATGGTTATATGTTGAGTTATAGGAATAATGTTATATACACTAGATTTAGTAATGTGTAAAGCTATATGAAAGTTATAGTTATATTAAGGGATTATTAATGAAAAGAAAATGAATGATAATGCCTGTGAATAAGGATGGCCAAATGATGTATTGAATAAAGAAACCTTGAATGCTAAAATATTAGTTAAACAAAAATATATGTATGCAATTTCATGTGGCATGCAATAGAATACAGTAAATATAATGAAAATAAGAAAATGATTGAACTTAAGTAAAGAATAAATGAGAAACTAACTTGGCCCATATTATCTAAACCACTTACTAGATAGGTTAACCGATTAACTAGGGAGTCAGTAGCTGTTAGAGTCATTAGGTCACAAGGATTATTGCCCACTATATGGCAAGTATAGCCACTGATGTTTTGGATATGAAACGTGCACACATTTGGATATTAGGAGCTCTATGAAGGCTAATCCTTACTATCTTGACATTAAAAAGTCTAAGAAGTTTATCCCTGTTGTCTAATACTTTAGATATTGGGAGGTTTATGAGAGTTATCCCTACTATCCTAATATTTGGATATCTATGAGGATTTTCTTTGCCATTTTGATATTAGAAAGTTCTTGAGGTGTTTCCCTGCTATCGGATGAGTTTATTGTGTTTGTAGCTACAGAGGTCCATAATATAAGCCACTTCACAAGGTTAGATCTCATTATCTAGTGTCTAAAGAGTTATCTTCTGAGTATGGGACATAAGATGAAATGGAAAATCAAAACATAATATTTCAAAAAGGATGTTATAATTTAAATGGCAATAAAATAGTGAAAGAATAAATTAAGGCATATTAATTGTATAGAAACTAATGTATTTTTATAAGGGACAAGAGTGATTTAGTGTTTGCGAGTCACCACCTAGCCTCTACACAAGGACCTCTGATCTTTTGTACAAGAAAATTTTGGAATCCGAATCTTATTTATGCCTTAATAATATGCCTTCCATTATATTATAATGTTTATCAATCTCATATCAAAGCAAGCATGCATTATATTTAAAGTAGTTATGTCAACATTTTATGTCTAAGAAGTAAATTAGTTGTATTTAAAGCATATAACAAGAATATTGTCTATTGACAACTAGAAATCGGGTTATTAATTAATTGTGGTATGACTAGACAATTACCCAGAGTTCCATAGGAATTGGCGGTAATTGCCCAACTCTCATCTCTATGAGATTGGCCTTTATTAAAATACATTTTAGTGTGACTTTTGTTTAGGGAAAACTCAAAACCATTTTTTTAAGAAAACATAGTTTAGTTATGTAGAAAAACCAGTTGTAGGGAACTTAGGCATTTATTGTGTAATGCAAGTTGTTTAACTACCTTTTACAATCTTAAAAAAGCTAAGAGATATAATAGGTACAAAGCCAAAGGAAATAATATAGAGTACTTAATTGTTCCCATCTATATGATGTTAAGTCCATACAGACTCCATGAAGATCTGGCATGTGTTCATGTAGGCTATTGCTTATAAGGGTTATTATGTCCATCCAAACCTCCACTGCAATGAGAAAGGTCACTTGTATACCACTCAAAGGAAATGGTTAACAATACCAAATTAGGATTTATAAAGAGGTCGAGAAATACTAATACATGTGAAAAATGGAATTCAAAGTAAATGTCTACTCGGACTACATTCACCATAAGAGGGAGTCTATGTGGACTTTATAACATAATAAACATTCTTAACATAAATATATCCATGCATACTACATTTCTCATGAGAGGAGTCCATGTGAACTCTAGGATGAAACAAATCTAAACAAAATAGGATCATCCATGTGGACTATGTTCTTTATGGAAGGGAGTTTGTATGGATGTAAAATAGTTCTAGCATGCCAAAATATGTATATTAGGGAATAGGATAATCATAAAACACGATATCATTATACAACTATGTCAGTATAGTAAATAGAAAACATTAGAACATGATACATAAGACAAATAGGATATTGTTACCAAACATAAGTCTATATAAATGATAGATCAGGTGTACACTATTATAATAAGTCCATATGGATGTTAACATACTTATAGAAAGGTCTGTGCAATTAGGATGAGAATAACAAAATAGTTGTAACGTGAAAATAGTCAATTATACATTATGAAGCAACTTAGAATGAATGACATACTCCTATTATCAAAGTGGGGATTACATAGAATAACCTCACTTATGATCAATCCTTAGAGATCCTAGGTCTATGAAAATAATAAGAACGCAGAATAAGAGGTTTTTGATCTTACCCTTAGAAGTAGACTTTAAGAAATAATGTAAAAAGGTAGAGTTTTGGAAGAAAAGTATTTATATGTTGGTTAAGAGGACTAGTAAAGCAATTCCTGGTTAGATTTCTCTTCTAGACTCACAGATGGTAGTGTTGGCTCTCAAAATTGCCTCCTCTGAGATCCTCTCTTCCTCTTCTTAGGAAGTGTATTTATAGGATTAGGGTGATAAATCTCCCATCTAAAAGCAATAAAATCATTTTAAGATTTAGAGATAGAGTATGGATAAGAATCCTTACTTTTGGAAGCTTTTCATCGATATGTCTGTGTGAACTTGTATGGCTAAATTCATGCAGACTTCAGTTATAGGCTCTCCCACCAATTGCTTTACGCTAAGTCTTGGGCTAGGTTTCTTTTAGTTTTTGTGGACATGAGCTTTGGTTTTTTTGTGCAGATCATAGGATATAGGCTTAATTGGTTTAGGATAGCCATGGTGCGAACCTCATAGCATCAAGTTCAAGTAGACTTATGCCATGTTAGTCTATATGGACTTAGTTTCTAATTTGTTTGCCTTGTTGCTTGAGCCTATCTCTAGTTATCATCATAGGCTAAAAGGTGAGGCGTCTATAGTTTACCCCACTTTGGTATGTGCTATGAAGTGCCAAAGCAACAGAGCACATCAAAATACTTATGTTAGAGATACATACCTTATGGTATACTTACCTGGTGCAAAGATACGTCGAACATGGATGCCTACCTTTAAATCACTGCAAAAGCTTATTAGACCTGAGTTGCATTTTCCCTTTGAAAAAGAATTGACATTATGAAGAAAACTACACTGAATATGGGTACCTACTTATCATTGGGCGAAGTAAAAATTAACTAGATCAGAACATGTTTTTGCTTTGGCATTTCAATATAACTTTTTAAAGTAAGCTACATTAAATATGGATGCTTGTTCACCTTTGAATGAAAATGAACTACACCAAATAGGGGTTCCTACTTACCTTTAATGGAATTTTAATTTGTTAAAGCTGAAGAAAACTACATCAAATATGGGTGACTATTCACCTTTAAGGTGAAGCTAAAGAAAACAACACCAAATGTAGTGCTTGTTTGCCTTTAAAGGAATATCAATTTGTTAAAGCTAGAAAAAACTACACCAAATACAGTAGCCTATTTTCCTTTAAGGAGAAGTTGAAGAAAACTACATCGAATGATGGTGCCTATTCATCTTCAAGGGATTTTCAGGATGTTTAAAGTTGAAGAAAACTACACAGAATACAAATGCCTATTTGCTTTCAAATTTGTAAGTTATAGAAGGATAGAACCAAATCTGGTGATAAGCCTAAAAAGTTAATCAAACAAAATCTGGTGATGAGTTTAAAAGAGTTAATCGAATCAAATCTAATAATGAGTTTGAAAGAGTTTATTGAACTAAATCTATTAATAAGTCTGAGTAAGCTAATTGAATCGAATATGGTGATAGGTCTGAAGAACAATCTGATGTCATGAAACAAATCAAATTTTATAATAGGTCCTAAGCAATAGTCTAAACTATATCTACTATTAAGGATAGTGACATCATGTGCACATCTTTCATGTGTGATGTATGTGCATAACTAATGCATGAGTTATAGGCTTAAATGTAGTAGAAATGTGGGTAATGCATGTGAGCTTGCATGACTAAATCTAGTGCCCTACACAAATAAATTTTTACTTAGTTCTTAGAAAATTGAATGGATAAACATTTTTCTATAATGCGTGGAGAAATTTGACTCTATTATGAATGATACATGTGCATGTTATTCATCCTTCATGTCTTTGAGTAATATGACTAATGTTTGATAAGATGCTTATGCATGTAAACCTAATAAATGGTGTGCCTAAAGTTTATGGCTAATGTTGGATGAATTAACTGATGCATGTGCAAATATATAATTATGTTTGGTAATTGGTGACTTGATTTTCTCTTGAATGAATAAATTTACCCTATCTTAGATGAATGAGTGTGAAACCATGAAGGTGATTTAATGAATGATTGATTACACTCTATCCTATGAATGAGTGTCAAACTATGAAGGTGATGGATGAATGAGATAACTCTAATGATAGAGTGATTCAATGTGAATATGTCATGAATAGGTAGATATGTATTTGTTTACTATGTGCTTACTTGGATAAGTACGGGTGAATGAATTTGGTGATGAATGAGTGATATGCAAATTGGTTCCTAATCTTTTTTAGATAAAGGAATGCAGCAAGGTATGATTTTAACTGAGTGGTGAATAATACATTTTTGATGAATGTAATGGTGCATATGTTCTTGCTTATTTTCTCCTAAATGTAATGAGGAATCTGAGTGAATGGTAAATGCATGTAACACATGGATATGAATTTTTCCTAGATGATTGAATGAATGAATCATCTCTTATAATGTATGAATGGTGAAGGCAGATACATGTTGAATGATAGTAAATTTTTTGCTATGATGAATGAATGGTGAAAGTTGAACAATGGATACATCTTCTTCTACAGTAAATGAATGTTCTTTTATGATGGTTGTATGAATAAAGGCTAGTTTATGAATAAGCAGCATGGGTACCTTTTCCTAAATTGACTATATGAATGTGAGTGACTAAACCTATTATTTGTGATATATATGTGACAATGTTTATAAATGCATGAGTCGGTACATGTTTTATTATCGGGATCATTCCCCTCTTAGACTTATCATAGGAAAAGGTTATGTTTGAGAAAAAAGTGAATCTCTAAAGTTCTAGGCTAAGTTGGAAGAAGATGTCTCTTAAAGCAAGAGGCAAGTTAAGGTGATGGAAAGGCTAGGGATGGTAGGTTAAGTTAAGGTGAACAATAGTGAGGCCAAGGCTTAGGTGAAATGTCAATTTGCATTGAGGCCATTTAATCATGTATGGCTGATTAGTGAATGATTATCATGAATGAGCATGCAAATGTATGTGATTATATAATATGTTACTCTTATTATTAGCTAGTCTAAAGATTTTCTAACTAAATATTTTCTCCCAACCATTAATTATTGTCTAGACTGCCTTTTGTGGGTTTCTAATCTAGCAAGGTATGCTCTAATTTTTGCCTAGACCACCCTTTCTTTCTTTCTTTTAATTCAGCTTATCCACCTTCAATTAAGGCTTAGAATGTGATCCTATTAATGCCTGATCAATTGATTATGTGCTTTCACCTTTTAAGATATCTCAATATGTTTTAGAACTCTTACCATAGGAGATGGCAACTTTTAGATCAATAAGTAGCTTGTTGCGAGTGTTGGCTTCATGCCTCCTAGCATATTTACCCTTTGTGCTTGTATTGAATGTCATCTTTTTAATCTTTTTCGAGTACTGCATTGATGATATCCCTATTATTAGTTAGTCATGAAGATTTTTTGACTAAATATTTTCTCTCAATTTTTGTAACATTTGAGTAAGCTTATACTCTTAATTGATTGGCTTATTAATAACTAAAATTCTCATTTCTTTTTTAGATAATGGCAACCATAGTTAAAAAGAAAATGTACATTTGTTTGAGGCTAAAGGGAAAACCTTTTATTTTTGTAGGCTTTGAAGTTTGGCACCTTATGACTTTTGGATTTTAGGTGAGCCAGACTCGTGAAAATGTTTATCATTTTAGCATAATTGCCATAAGCTTTGAGGCTTGGAAAATAATGATACAGAATGAATTTGATGCTTTAAGTATAGAGCTTATTGAATTTAGACTTCTTTTAAGATTTGGACAAAAGGTATTCTTTTGTGTTTAGTTACCCCCAGCTTGTTATTTTCTTTCTCTCATATCATATTCAAGGATTTTTCTCATGCTTTATAAGGAATGATCAAGTTTTCTGCTCTAAAATTATGTGTAATAATTGTGAGCCATTTCCTACAGAATCATGTTATTGTTTGTAACATTTATGGATTAGGCTGATTATGTTTATTTCATTCTTCTTCTTCTTTTTTGTTCTTATTTTTTTAAATCTCTCAACTCACTTTCAAGAGTACCATGATATGCGATTAATGTGGTACAAAAAGATGCTCATAAGGAAGCTTAAACTATATTTCATTAAAAGTTAATTGTTCCAACATAAAAGTAAGAAATAACTAGACAAGAAAATAAAAACTGTCTTTACATCTTCATTAGATCCTTCCATACCTTTGATTAGTAGGATGTTGTAATTGGTTAATAGTTGGCCCATAGGGTGGCAAACTGAATGTCAAAAAGAGAGAACCTCTCTTTCTAGGCATTTGAGGGATGTAAGTGAGGTTCAGTAATGGGTGATCTTCAGGGTAAGGTATCACACCATGGTGTATGACATCTTGGATGGTTCGATAAATGGCTTTGCAATTGTCAATTAGGTGGCTAATCTTTTGATCATAAGCGTAGTAGACATCATGGCAATGCTTATGTAAAAGTGGTGAATAATGATGTTCGGGTATTAAAGGTTAGAAGATGTTCTCTTTTTTTTTTAATTCCTTTAACATTTTGGACAAGGGCTTACTAAGATGGGAAAGTCTATGGAAAATCTTTCTTAGACCAGTTCTTTTGTCATTGCTTGCCCCTATGATCAAATTCTTGCTTGTTGGGTTCTTCAAAGCGCCTTGTTGTTAGACTTTAAGACTAACCCTCTCTTGAATCCTTTCCATTTTGAGTGCTATCATCCTTCATTCCCATGCTGCCATTACTTTGTTAAACATGTCTTTAGTCATAAGTTGATTTTCACAATCAGTTTTAAGTCTGGTAGCCATTTTAAAGTGTGTTAGAAGAAGAAAGGGGGAAGTCTTTTCCTTAAGAGTGCTTGAGTGAAGAATGACCCTTAGAGTTAGCAGGATTTGTAATGTTATGTATGAGAAATGCTAGTGGGTATGTGTGAATGAACATGCTAAATAATGTGATACCAAGTGATTAAAGTCTGTATGATAAATGATACATGGAATTATATAGGTATAGTGTGCCAAATTTATACAAATATGTGTAGGTACGGTTGAAGTTTGCATGTTGCTTCTATAGGAATGCTTAAAGCTTCACATAAGTGCTTGGTTATGGTAAAGATGAGTAATATGAATTTAAGTGATAACAGTAGGGTTGATGTGCACTATCTTTACAAATTACATGAATTACAATGCATGTGTGTTTTATTGTTCATGGATAGGTAAGTCTTCTAAGCATATATATGAATGGTTTCATGACGAATGTTATTGTAGTTATGGGTTCATTATATAAGATAGAGGTACAAAAGACATATGCCTAGAGATATATTCATGATGCATATGAGGGTAAAGATATGTATATGGTTTCATATGGGTACATATGAAGGTTTATGTTACATGAATAGTTATGAGGTACATATTATAAGGTATATACATAAATCTATAAGAATATGAGATACATATGTGAGGTACTTATTCCATAGATGCTATGGTGTTTGTGTTATGCATGCCTACATTGATGGCTCATGTATGGGTGAGGATAATCCTAAAGAATAACATGTGCTAGTTTGAGATGTGAAATACATTTATAATTTATGTAACTTAAAGTGCTATAGGTCAATCATGTATAAGCTCAAGCCTAAGTGATGTGAATGGGGCAGTTTTGTTCATGTGCAACATATGTTGATGTATGAATGAAAGCCTATAACTTCAGTTGATGTATGAAAGCCTATAATTCTAGTGCATGATTTGTAGAATTGCCTAATGTTATGCATTATTCCTATTGATGCCTAATATGTGTGCTCCACATCTTATGTATGAATGATGCTATAAGAGCAAATATGATACATGTATATGCATAGATGTATGGTATTAATAGTTAATGCATGGATAAATCATGAGATACTTGAGTAAGAGGTTAATAGGCCTATACAAGATAAATGTCATTCGATGCATGGCTTGCATGTCATGTGTTAGTGTGAAGTTTAAATGGTGCAGGGTTATGTTAAGTGTGTGCATGTGATACAACTTTTTTTTTGTTATGACTAAGGTTTACATTCCTATTCTAGTGTGAATGAATAGGTGAAGTTATGTGTCTACATATGATGATGCAAGATGCATGTCATGAGCATTTCAAACAATGTGATGCTATGTAGGATGCAACCTAATGGCAAGAAAGAAAAATCCAAATAGATAAAAATGATGTTTCCATATTAGATGAATAAATGTTAAACCTATACTAGGTAAGATGGTAGATTAGAATGGTCCTAGTGATGATGTGAAAAGCATAAATATGGATGGTTTTACCCATATGATGAATGATGCATGCTGTAAAATGGCAAGATGTTTATGCATATGTCATGGTTAGGGGATGATACAACTTATGGCATGGTTTGTGAGTTATGCCTTAGGTATATTAGCTTGATGCCTAGAACAACCAATACTATGGGTGACATATGTTATTGTACAAGATAACATACATGTATATAAAATGTATGCATGAAGATACAACATGTGAAGATACATGTAAAAGATGCATGTATAAAGAAAGATACACGTGAGAATGTATGGAAGAACTTAGCCATATGAATATGGAGACATTTTGTAAAGATGTATGCATGGGTTTTAGATGTTCATGATACATATGAATATACATTTTTACAAGGTGCATAAATGATACATGATGTGCTCATTCTTTATAGCCATATAGATATGTAGTATGTTGATATAGATAGTTAATGTATGGGTTACTTTACAAGAGCTATGGCTAAACTTCTATGAAATACACATGTATGGAATAAAAACCCATAAGATACATATGTGCTTTTATATAAGTAGGTAGAATACAATGACATGTGTGTATATACAAAAGGATAAATGTGAGATGTACAAGGATAAACACAAGCAATAAGCCTTCCAATGTTATTACACCCACACACATGGTCTTTGTAGTTCTTCCTATGTAGGCTTACCTAAGCATCAACAAGGAATATGTAGGTTCAAATATGGGCTTAATTAGGCCCAATGACCTCTCATATTTAAAGTGCATGCAAGGATAATGGCTTATAACAATTAAGTCTTGTTTGAGGTGAAATTAGGTTATGCCCAGTCTAGATAAAAGGCACAATGTGCTTGGCCCCACTTAAATTAGGTTAAATGTGATAGGGCAACAAAGCAATCATAATACAATGACAATCTCTTAAGGTTATACCACCTAAGGGAAGTTGTTATGCATGACTATATAGACTCATGGTTTAGTTAAAAGGTTATTTCTCCTAAAAGCAAAGAATAGGTCTTTAGAATTAAGGATAATACTGACTAATTAGTTTTCCTTTTCATATACCCAAAGGCACAAGGTTTATGAGTGATCGATATACTTGTATTTCCCCATTCTTGAATGAGAAATAGAATCATGGTTTAGAATACCATCCAAGGCAAAATGGACACAATTTATATATAGAGTGCAATGCATGTGACTGATGAAAATTAGAATATTTAGATGGCATATTATTTTGGCACTTTCAAATTTAAATTATCAGTTAGCAATGGAGTCGCCACTATAATGAAAATAATGTATTTTTATTAGGGATGAGAACAGTTTAGTGTTTAGGAGTTGCCACTTGGCCTTTACACTAGGATCTCTAATCTTCTTTACTCAAAAGGTTTAAAATTTAGATATTATTTATGCCTTAACAATATGCCTTCTATTATATTATAACATATATCAATCCCCTATCAAGTAAGCATGCAATATATTTAAAGCAGTTATGTCACTTTTTCATGTATAAGAAGTAAATTAGCAGTATTTAAAGGATGCAACAAGTGTATTGTCTATTAACATCCGGAAATCAGGTTATTGACTAATTGTGGTATGACCTAATAATTACCTATAATTCCATAAGAATTGGTAGTAACAGCCCAACTCCCATCTTTAGTAGATTAGACTTTATTAAAATGCATTTTTAGTGTGACTTTTGATTTAGGAAAAATCAAAATCATTATGTCTAGAAAACACCATTTAATTATATAAAAAAACCATTTCAAGTGAAGTTAGGCATTTGTCATGTAAAACAAGTTGTTTTACTACCTATTACAACCCAAAATATGCCAAGAGATATAATAGGTACAAAACTAAAGGAAATAAAATAGAACACTTAATTGGTCCTATCTATAATATGATAAATCCGTACAAACTATATAAAGCTCTTGCATGTGTCTGAGCATGCTACTACTTGTAATGGTTATTATGTGTGTTTAGACCTTCACTCCAGTAAGAAAGGTCACTTACATACAACTCAAAGGAAATTATTAACAATACCATATAAGGATTCATAAAGAGGATAAGAAATACAAATGCATGCAAAAATTTGAAATAAAATTAAATGTCTGCATGGACTACATTCATTGTAAGAGGTAGTCTGTATGGACTTTATAGTAAAATAAACATGCTTCATACAAATATTTCTATGCGAGCTACATTCCTCATGAAAGGGAATTCATGCAGACTCCAAGACAAAACAAATAAGAATAAAATAAAATCATCTATATGGACTACGTTCCTTATGAGAGGTAATTCATACATACGTACAACAGTTTTAGCATACCAATAAGATGTATATTAGGGAATAGGGTAACCATACAACATGATAACATTATACAACTATGTCAATATAATAAATAAAATAAATTGTAACATGATACATATGACGAATAGGACACTATTATCAAATAAAAGTCTATATAGATGACAAATCTGGTGTACACTAATATAATAAGTATGTGTGGATTTTAACATGCTTATAGATTGGTCTGTGCAATTAGGATGAGAATAACATGGTAGTTATAACATGAAAACAATCAATTGTTCAACATGAAAAAACTTAAAGTGAATGGCCTTCTTTTATGATCAAAATGGATATTACATAGAATCACCTCACTTGTGATCAATCTTTAGAGATCTTAGGTTTATGAATCTTACCTTTGTAAGTAGACTTCATGCAAATGATGCAAAAGGTAGTGTTTTAGAAGAAAAGTATTTAAGTCTAGGTTCATAGGACTAGTCGAGTGATTCCTAGCTGTAATCCTCTTCTTGACTCATGGATGGTGGTGTTAGCTCTCAAAATTGCCTCCTCTAAGATTCCCCCCTTTCTTCTTCCTAGGAATGATATTTATAAGTTAGGGTGATGAGTCTCCCTTTAGAAGTGATAGAATCCTTTTAGGATTAGGAGATAGAGTCTAGATAGGAATCCCCACTTCTGGAAGCTTTTCATTGGCAAGTCTATATGGACTTATATTGCTTAGTCCATGTGAACTTAGGTTATTTGCTCTCCCACCAATCCGTAGGTTTTGGGCTAGGTTTGTTTTAGCCTATGCAGACATGGCTTTATTTTGTCCATGCGAATCATAAGCTTTAGGCTTAATTGGTCTAAGCTAGCCATGGTGCAGACGTTATAGCATCAAATGCCATATCTATCCATGCTAACTTGGTTTCCAAGTTGCTTGCCTTATTGCTTGAGCCTGTCTCTAGTTATCATCATAGGCCAAAAGGTGAGGCATCTGTATTAATTTTAACAAGGTAGTAAGATAATTTAGATACACTATTCCATGAGTAACATAAGTAAATGAATGTTAATAGGTAAATGATGGTATGACAGTTATGTAAGATTCTGATGCCTTACATGTTTGTATGATGCATATGTGTGCAAAACAATTCCTGTTTCTTTAAATTAACCACTAAGCATATGCTTAGCTTGTCAATTTTTTGATATATAGGTATTAGATATTAGATTGTTGCTCTTCCTCAAATAGCAGCATAGTAGCTAGGCTACAAGTTGGGTTTATTTATGATACTCTATATGTATAATTCTGTTTAGTGGAACTCATGTATAAAAAGGTGGTTTTGGGTTCAATTATGTAAATATATTCTCTCTTGGTTTGTAAATAGTGTAAACAAGTTATATAAAGAGAATGTATGCAAAATGTATAACTTACATATGCATGTAACTATTGATGAGCTAATTGAAGTATATGCATGTGATAATGTTGACGGGAGTATTCTGAAGGATTAATATGATCCATTGTGATGTGATGAAGATGAGAATGATATAAAAATTTTTCTTTATACAGGTTTAAAATTTTTTGTTTTTCACTCAGACAATTATTATGGTGCCAAATTTTTATTGACCATAAGCCGTATCCAATTTGGTGAAATAAACTCATATGCATATTAATGATTTTATCTTACATAATTATATTAAGGGTTTTATGAAGATAACGAGATAGCAACATAATATCTCTTAGTCAAGTTTGGTGGTGGATTAGCTAAGGGGTGTCACATAAGGTGGTATTAGAGCAAGTTTAAGTGTTCCTAAGTGTAGGATATATGAGTGCCGCTTGATAAGGATTATGTATCATGTAAAGCTAGATTATTTGAGGCTGATAAAATTCTCTTGTATAGTGAATCAAGATGAGTGAGCATATGACACCAGGTGAAGAAGAGCAGGTGGCAAGTCACATGTCGACAACCATCCATGAGCATACCAGTGTAGGAACTCTGACACCCAACGATACGGCATGAACAGCTAAGGCACAAGCTTAGCTAGCACTATTGTTATATATTATAGACTTATTGATACATGATTATAGGAAAGGTTTTAAGAAGGAAAGGATATAGTAACATAATATCTCTTACTCAGGTCTGGTGGTGGATTGGGCAAGGGGTGTCACATTAGGTGGTAATAGAGTGAGTTTAAGTGCGCCTAAGTGTACGATACATAAGTGGCACTTGACAAGGATTCTATATCATGTAATGCTAAACTACTTAAGGCAGATAAACTTTTTTTTTAGAGTGAATCAAGATAAGTGAGCATACCCCTCTAGGTAAAGCAGAACTAGTGGCAAGTCACGTGCCAACAGCCATCTATGAGCTTGCTAGTTTAGGAACTTTGGCACCCTATAATGTAGTATGACTAGCTCAAGCAGAAGCTTAGCTAGTGCTATTATTATAGATTATAGACTTATTAAGATAGATTACTGTTACAGTTGCTCTATTGCCACCACCACTAGTTCTAGCACGTCATCTATAGTCTTAAGCACAATAGAAAACTTACTTAGTAAAGGTTAAGAAAATGGTGGGATTAGACTTTTTAGGAATAGTGATGGATGATGAACCTAAGCTAAGTAATGGCTAAAATGGACCGTTAGAATCTTACATTAATTGCAGTGTACTCTAATAGAGAATCATATATGTGCCACCTCTCCCTTATAAGAAGAAGACTTTTATTGGTACGAAATAACAGCTGAATGTAAGGCTACAACATATTTAACTTTGGATTTCTTCTTCTAGGAATTCAAGAAGAGATATATTTTAGAGACTTACATGGAAAAGAAGAGGAAATAATTCTTAGATTTGAAATAGGGATGGAGATCTATATTTGAGTACGAGAAAGACTTTAACAAGTTGAGCAGATATGCACAGGAATTTTGTTCCTAAGAGGTTTAAAAAAGACATCGACATTGAGATCCTAATGTAAATTGCCACATAAAAAATAAGAGAATTTGCCTCCTTGGTGTCTGCATCATATGCAATGGAAGAGACGTAGAAGGAGGGAAGAGAGACCTTTCAAAAGAAGAGACCTTTAGAACTAGCACAAGTTAGTTCAGCCCCAGATTTGAGGAAGAGAAAAAAAGGAAGACAAGCCCCATAGCAGTCTTAGAGGATGGGTAAGACACAAAGCATAGGCCAGAGATCTCACTCCAAGCCTACACCCCAGTAGCAAGTTACTAGTACACTCATGTCTATTGCTTAATGTGTACCACCTATATACAGGACTTATGGGAGGAAATATTAAGGAGTTTATTAGCAGTCAAGGAATAGAGAATACTTTGTATATGGGTCTAGAGAGAACTATTAGATGGATTACTTAAGGAAATAGGTAAATGCCATTCAATTTCAAGCTTCTTCACTTGCATCTAGTAAAGGCCAAAGGGAGAATAACAGTGATAAAGCTAGCACATGTTAAAGATCAAGATCAAAAGCTCGAGCACCTACATAATAATATGCCATTTGTGCAAAAGAGGAAGCTGAAGCACTAGATGCCATAATGGCTACATTATTTTTATTTGAGTTACCTGGTCTAGTATTGATAGATCTAGGATCCACTCATTCATACATCTATAATACATAAGCATGAGATAGAGGTGTTATAGGGGTTACTATCAAGGAAAAGTCCTTGACAAACTTTTTTTATTATCCTACCAAACTAAAGAAACTCCTAATCTTAGTTGTATTCCTATATGGTTTTCACTCTATTATAGCCCAAATCTTCCTAAGATCCACCCTTTATGCCTTATACTAATGCTATATACCCTAAAAATGGAACTTTTTTTAGCCAAAACTCACACTTGCTAAGCTTAGCATAGAGCTTCTCATCCCTTAGGATCTATAAAATTGTTTATAGATGCTTCTCATGCTCTTCTCAATCCTTAAAATATGCAAGGCTATTATAGATGAAGGCAACTATAAACTGATCAAGAAATGGCCTGAAGATCTAATTTATGAGATCAATGAATGCCACTAATGCATTAGTTAATCTAAAAGGCATTACTAGGAACACGTAGTGACCATATCTAGTCCTAAAAGTCATCTTGTGTATATCCACCACTTTCACTCTTAGCTGATAATACCCAGATCTAAGATCAATCTTAGAGAAGGCACTTACGGCTCTAAGCTGATCAAAAAGATCATTATTCCTTGATAATGGATATTTGTTATTGATGGTGACTTTGTTCAACTACTTGTAATCTATACAAACATTCAAAGAACTATCCTTCTACTTGACAAATAGAACTAATGCTTCCTATAGTGAAACACTCAATATAATGAAACCTTTGTCAAGAAGCTCTTGCAACTATTTCTTTAACTCCTTTAGCTCTATAAAAGCAATCTTGTACAAAGCTATGGAAACTAGTGATGTGCCTGGCATTACCTTATTTCCAAATTCAAACTCCTGTTCTGGTCATAAACTAGGTAATTCATCCAGGAAAACATCCTCAAAATCAACCACAATAGGAATCTGACTTGCTTCTAATAATTCATTTTTGGTATCAACCATATATATAAGATAGGCTTGACAACCCTTTTGCATTATCATTCTAGCTACAACTACTGATACTATATTAGCCATGCATTTCGATCTTTCACCCATCACTGTCACCTCTAACATATCATTAGCTTGTAACATGATCTTTTTCCTCTTATAATCCATTATGGCATGATAATTGGACAACTAGTCTATGCCTAAGAGAAAATTGAACTTATTGAATGGCAATTCAATGATAACCACTAAGAAAACATGTCTTTGTGCTAATAAAGGACAGTTTCTAAACACTTTGTTCACTATGATATGTTATCCTATAGGATTACTAACAATCATATGAAAACCAAGGTTATCTGACTTTAATCCTTAATCTATAACCCATGCTGTGTAGATATATGAATGTGTGGACCATGGGTCTATCAGTACTAAAGTAGGAAAATCAAAGATATGAAAAGTTTACACTATAACATCTGTGGCATCTGCCTCATCTTTAGCTTGTATAGCATACTGTTTGGCTAGAGCTTTATGCTCTAACTCATCTTTCTAACTTGCCCTAGCTCTACTTCCAGTGCCTCTCTTTCCCTTCATCTATGATAACTCTAGTATCCTTATTAAAAAATCTCTTTAGAAATGCTCTTTAGAGCCAAAACCCTAATAAACTCCTGGTATAGGTTTTCAACAAACACTTAAGTGTTTCTTGTGACAAGCCTTATAAGGTGATGTTAGAACATTGCCAGTTGTAAATCTCTGAGCATCTGAGGTATGAGTCTATGCTCTAGAAACCTATCTTGATCTTTGAGACTGTTTTGACTTCCTACCTTATTAATGCTTGCACTGACCCCCCTTTCTATTTCTTATTAGCTATATAATAGAACTACCCTTTCCCTAGCTATACAACCTCATCTTAAAGCTATCTCTCTTCTATCACAACTGATGTACATCTCTATGGTATGACAACCTACTATGAAGGTTGAAAAATTGTTGATCTATATCAGAGCAACCTATTGCATAATGTCTAAATTCAAAACTTCCTTAAACTTCTTGTAGTGATCTTCCTTTGTAGCAACCATTGCCTTAGCATATTTGCTCAAGCAAGCAAACTCCTTCTCATACTCAAATATAGACTTATACTTTTGCCTTAGATCTATAAACTCCTAGTACTTTTGATCTAGGTAATGCTTAGTTATATACTTCTTCTTAAACTCTTTATGAAAGAACACCAATGTAAGATCATCAATTATTTTATGCTCTGTAAAGGCTCCCCACTACTTTAAAGCTTCCTCTAATAACATATAAGTAATATAGACAATATTCTCCTCCTGAGGACACTTTAACTACTATATAATCCTGAGCATCTAATCTAGCCAATACTCATCTCTACTTCAGTCATCCAGTTCTTTACCCTTGAAGTACTCAGCTCCATTCTTTAATAACCATTCCATGTACATCTTCTGAAAAGCCTACTACTCTTGAGGTATTAGAGGTGGAGCCATGTGTACTATAGCAACTATAGCTGTAAAAGCCATAATAGCCACTATTGCCTACTTGATGGACTCTAACATCATCTATAGCCAAGCTAACTGACCTTATTGTCCATATGCAGTATGTCCCACTCCACTAGAGGTCACATACTTTAGTTGTGCCCCTTTTTGCTCAATAGTCATAGGAGCATAGCTCGTTACTTCTTCCTCTTCACTTCGGGTACCGTTACAACTTATCTCCATATCTATAAGTAAGAAAAATAGATTATGAATGCCACACATAAAATTTTATGATATAAATATACTATAATGCTCTTGTGTAATGTATAAGTTTAGAGGAAAGCCTAAATCAAAGCTCTAATAGCATTCAAGTGTGGCACCCTCCACCTGCCCCGAACACCAGACCTAAATAAAGAGCACGAACATATATAGATATCATATTTCACTACTTATTAAACCTAATTAAATTAAAACTTTTATTGATTAAATGACTTATTGACTTATGGAGTTGTAAAAATACTAGAAACCAATTGGCATGCTTTATAAGGCAACTAATGGGGTCATTGTGTCTAAAATTTGATAGCATAATGGTCGTGTTAGGACAATTTCCCAAGTAGTAAACCTATTAAAAACACTTCTATATTGACATATAACACATCTCAACTCCAAATGAGTCCTCCTGACCCTTCAAACTCATAAAAAAAATCACAGAGCCTTAGGCTAAACTCAGATAACATTCTGACATGAAAAATCAAGAGTTATTATACAAGTCATGCAAGATATATAAAGGTGTTACACTAAATACAGTTTTTGTTACAAAACTAACCCACGTTTACATATTAGGCCTAATCCCTTTTGAATTAGAAAAGCATCACTAACTCTATTTACCTTATCATCATCTCACAAAATAAAACCAAAAAGCATCCTAGAAGGGTAGCCTTCATATTCTTCTATGGGGAAAAAGCTTTGACTCTAATATGCTACTCTATCATCTACACATCGCAACTAGGCAATGCACTAAGCTTTTGCTTAGTGGTGTAATCACTTTCACTTGAATACGACAATTTAAGCCTGTATTTATCCCATATATGTCAAGTGAATCATTTACTATCACATATATGCTTACATTATGAATCTCACATCATTATGCATTTTTTTGATGCACATACTTCCCTTTAAAATGTTTGCAAGCCACATTATATCCATAATCACAACTTAATTGCTCTTAACGTAAATAAAATAAACCATATACATAATGTGCTCATATACCACTCAAAAATATACACATACTCAATTGCACATTGTAATGAGTATAATAACATGCATT